>JARGCV010001006.1:0-72500 GCA_034064705.1 Bothrops alternatus
TAGATGATAGATGATAGATAGACAGATAGACAGACACAGACAGACAGATAGAGATATCTATCATATTGATAGATAGATAGATAGATAGATAGATAGATAGATAGATAGATAGATAGATAGATAGATAGACAGACAGACAGACAGACAGACAGACAGACAGACAGACAGACAGACAGGTAGGTAGGTAGACGGAAGGATGGATGGATGGATGGAGATAGAGATAGAGATAGAGATAGAGATAGAGATAGAGATAGAGATAGAGATAGAGATAGAGATAGAGATAGAGATAGAGATAGAGATAGAGATAGAGATAGAGATAGAGATAGAGATAGAGATAGAGATAGAGATAGAGATAGAGATAGAGATGTATAAGACGCTATTTTTTTCTGCAAACACCCTGTTCAAAAATCAGGTACGTCTTACACCAGCGGTTCTCAACCTGTGGGTCGCGACCCCATTTGGGGTTGAACGACGATTTCAGGGGGGTCGCCAAACACAGCAGTCTGCCATTTTTTGGGTGGTCGGCCATTTTCTTTTGGGGGGGCGGGGTCGCACCACGCATGTGTGATGCGCCCCGTCATGCCGCACATGCGCGATGGGGGCCCGCCATTTTTTTTTGGTCGGCCATTTTTTTTGGTCGGCCATTTTGTTTTTTGGGGGGCAGGGTTGCGCCGCACATGCACGATGCGCCCCATCGCATCGTGCATGCGTGATGTGGGCCCGCCATTTTTTTTTGGGTAGGCCATTTTTTTGGGGGGTCGGCCATTTTGTTTTTTGGGGGGCGGGGTTGCGCCGCACATGCGCGACGCGCCCCGTCGCATCACGCATGTGCGATGTGGGCCCGCCAATTTTTTTGGGGTCGGCCATTTTTGGGGGGGTCGCACCGTGCAAGCGCGGCGCGGGCTGGGGTCGAGCCCCGGAAAAGGTTGAGAACCGCTGTCTTACACAAATGCAGCATCTTATACACGGAGAAATAATGGTAACCTCCGGAGCCAGGGCACGCCTGTGTGGGTTGCCATGCCACCTGGTGCAAGTGTCAAGCCCCTGTGGGCTTGCCACTAATGGGAGGGGGAGGGGGCAAAATCGTCGGCCAGCCGAACTTCCAGATTTGCCAGCGCAGAGACACTGGCATGCTAGATCGTCTTATACAAGAGTGTGTCTTATAGATGGAAAAATACGGTATCTAGCTAGCTATTATCTATCTGTATATATGTGTATATGTGTATATATATGTTTGTTTGTATATGTATATATGTGTCTATATATTATGTGTTTGTGTATATGTTTGTTTGTTTGTGTAATTGTATATGTACAGTATACACACACATACACATATATATACACACACATACAGATAGATAGATAGATAGATAGATAGATAGATAGATAGATAGATAGATAGATAGATAGATAGATAGATAGATAGATAGATAGATAGATAGATCAGGATTTTGGGAGCTGAAGTCCACAGGTCATAAAAGGGCCATCGTTCCCTATCCTTGGTTTAGGGAAAGGTTGAGTTCTATTGTTGATTTATTGTTATTGTTGCTCTTATTATTTTGATTGATTTTATTGTTTACAATTTCTTCTTGTAACTTGCTTGAAAACTTTCAAGTCAAATAGGCTTTAAATACTGTAAAATCAAAAAAATGAATAATATTATAGGGTTTATTAATTTATTTTGCACAGGGTTTTGTGACTAAGATACCAAACATTTGAGCTGGTCTCAGTTGATTTCTCTCAATGCCTCTAGTTATTATAACTCCCACAAACCAGTTTGTATTTGATGAGATCATTTCGTATTAGGTACTAGATATAGAGATTGTGCAGAAATCGCATTCAGTGTAAAGTTTTGTGTTTGATAGAAGAATGTATTAAATCTTTCCCATTTCAGAAACAAATGTTCTTTGTACTGTTTCGATTCTGTTTGAATTTTTTTTTGTCTAGCTAGCAGATTTATTTTTCTTATTGTTATTTTCTTATTTATTTTTCTGCTCTGCTGAAGTTGATAGTAAACTACCATTCAGTATATCGTAGAGTTTTGAGAATATTACTTGGATCTAGCGGCAATAATTTGTCTTCAGTCATCTGAATTTGAAAACATTAGCAATACGTTTGAAACATTCTTTGTAGCGTATCTATGCCCTGCACACATCACAAGCCAAACTATTAAGTATTCTCCTCCAAATTGATGGTTGCACATAATATCTCTATTCTGTCCAATGCTGAGACAAATAACGTATTGAAATCCAGGCAGCAAGTTCACAGGGAGAAAAGAAATTGTTAAATGAATGAAAAATGGCAGACAAACGCCGCAGACCAAGGAAATTGTTCTGTATCTATTTTTCAAGTGATTAGAGGAAAGAGAAAATGGTCTCTCATGCAACATCTACGAGCCTATGAGTGATTGTAAAGAAAGAGTGTTTCAGTGAATTCCAAGAAGCATCATCTAATGAAATGTCTTCTAATCAATTTGTTTGACCCAGGCCACCTACAATCTGTTTATTTGTTCCATCATGTGATAATGGAACAACTTGCTCACTAACACGTACACTTGAGAGCAATTTTTATACATATTTTATGAATAATGAATAACGAATGACGATCCGATGTTAATTTCACAGCTCTTTTATGTTCGCGCAAAGTATGAGTGGGACTTAACGTTCAGATGGAAGAGAGTGGGAAAAGGATCCCAAATCATCTAAGAATATTTTTTTTGGGCCACGTTGAGAATGTTCTATCTGTTTACCTTTATTTAAAAAGTAGAAGTTATTGTACTTCTTTTCAAGTTTGACAATTGAAAATACTAGTGTTATGTATTGAATATATATAAAGTTGTGTTAATCCCTGCTAAAGTGAAACTAACCTAACTCCAACTGCTTGTGAAGCTAAAATGAAACTAACCTTTAGATGACCCTGACAGTTAATTCCAACTGTTTTGGAGGGAAACTTTGAACATTCATATTTGGGCGGGCTTTTTCAAGTATTGTGATTGGTTAAGGCCCTGTCGGCTCAGAGTATAAATTAAAGGCAATTGCCTGCAATTCTCCAGTTCTAGTGTGAGTCAATAAATAACGTTGTAACTATGCTGGCCTGTTCCTTGCCTACTGAAGCCCACTACACAATAATTAGGATGCAGACATTAAAAGCAATACAGCTTTTCCTTCATTCCTGAATCAGTTTTAACTTGATTTGAATTGTAGACCAATAAAGAGAAATAATGTTACATAGCAGTTCTACAGTTCCATAATCACGGTTCTTCATTATTATAAAATGCCCGAATTTCTATGAATAAAGCATTTTTCATCATTGGTTTTTTTAATTTTAACATAAAAGTGCTCAGGAAAACACCATGGTGAAAGGGTAATCAATCATAGCAAAACAAGTCATTCATCCCCCCCCCTCTATTTCCTCACATGATATAACAAATTTAGTTTAATCTATTTTTCTTAAAATTCAATCAATCCACAGAATCATCCCTACTATTACATCTACATAAATCACTCCTGCTTTTAAGCTCCACTAATTTCAATTAAAATATTCCAATTGATCTTAAAAAAACATATTAATGAAGTTTTGGGTATCCTTTCTACAACACACATAATATTCCAAGAATAACATTCTAATATTTTCACATATATTCCATCTCTTAATGTAATACATCATTAATACCCTTTCTTCTCTTATCATAGATCTCTCTAATTCTTCTGCTATTACAAAATAGTTTTCTATATAAACAGAGTAAAAGAAACAAAAAAAAATCATTTTGACCTGTTAAATAAAATTTAACTCTCAACCAAATTAACTATCGTATCTAAGACAAACATATTATTACACCAATTATTATCTTACTGCTTTCATTTACTCAATTAGATTGTCAAAATCATTCCAAATCTCTAAAGCCTTTTTGACCCAATAATTAAGATTTTAAATCACATTTTTAAATCTAACTCTGGCTTTTTTTCTATACCAAGCTGGTGAAAACAGCATTTTTTAAAGACTGTATTCCATTGCAAAGCACTTGGACATAACAAAAAAATGTTTTATTCTTCCGATAACTTGCTGTGGTAATATAGGAATGTGGTAAAATGATCCATTCAGATTTTGTTTTGTTTTTGATCAGTCCCTATTGCCTGATACTATGTTCAGGAAAAGTCCGTCTAATCAGCTTTGAAATGAAGATGTGTTCTTTACAACCAACTATAATCATTTTATCAGCAACTGCTCCTCTGGAAAAAAAATAAAAATCTCCATCTATTTTGTCATATCTAGCATTCGGCTGAGGAATTTTGAAGTCTGGCTTTTCACAGTATCTTAACCTGATCAACATTTTCATTAGCATTCTTTCCAAGCAACAGAGTTCATAGCAGCTGAACGCTGAACCTCAAAATATATCGGTATAAAGCCAAGTATCTCTCACTCAATATCCACTGTCTGTGGCTCTCAAGCAATCTGCCTACTTTAGAAGTCACCAAGACAATGTGTTTTTGTCAGTTCATTTTGAAGAATATATAATAGATTTAAATATTCAACAGATTTAAATACCAAATGTCCTAAACATGACCTATTTAGGAATACTGATATAAAAGTGAAAATATTAATAGGTTTTTTTTTACTGTTTTTCACATATATTACATTTTTGCTATTCTAGTCAGTATGTTATAGAGTCTATATTTAAGAAGGGTGTTCTGCCTCACCTGCAAAATTACCTCCGCTTCTCCAGTCTGTCTTTTTATTCCACCAGATTAAAATAACTGAATTATTGAAAGTTATGTAGTCTGTGTCAAATTTTTGACCTCAGTAGTTGACCATTTCAAGATCTTCACGGTCTTGTCTTCAGTGCATACCTATAGTTGTTTTTTAAATCCTTGCAATAAATCTCATGAGAGGAGGAGGAGGAGAAGAAGGAAGCAGGAGGAGGAGGAGGAGGAGAAGGAGGAGGAGGGGGAGAAGAAGGAGGAAGGAAGGAAGGAGGAAAGAAGGAAGGAAGGAGGAGGAGGAGAAGGAGAAGGAGAAGGAGGAGGAGGAGGAGAAGGAGAAGGAGGAGGAGGAGGAGAAGGAGAAGGAGAAGGAGGAGGAGGAGGAGGAGGAGGAGAAGGAAGGAAGGAAGGAAAGAAGGAAGGAAGGAAGGAGAAGGAGAAGGAGAAGGAGAAGGAGAAGGAGAAGGAGAAGGAGAAGGAGAAGGAGAAGGAGAAGGAGAAGGAGAATTATTGCTTATTTCCCAAAGTCACAATATGGAACAGCTTTCTTTCAGCGAACCCAAGGGCAAAGATTTCAAGGTTATATGAGCTTGTCTAGAATGTTGATGAAACCAGATCAAGCATTCACACATTAAACAATGGTCTGAATGTAAAGGGAATTACTTTACCTCTTATACATCGACAATGTAAAGAGGGGGAGAAAGATCACTTTCAAAAACCTGGAGAATTTTATGCATATTGTTTAAAATGAAACAAAACAACCTTGATATGGCGAAGGTGCCAGGCAACCAACTGTTATTCTAACACAGTGACCTTGAGATGACTAGGGAAAGAGGAAAGAGAAATAAGATCTTGTGTAAATCCCTTTTACACTGCTTTGGTTTTGCATTTCTCACCAGAACATAAATTTCTTTAGGGATACAAAGACATGTACAGGCCTATTATACAGACTAGATTAATGGAGAAGGGCCTACACTATTGTAAAATATTTCAACTTCATATATTATTCATACAGACCACCTGCTGTTCATATTCTGTATCTGAAAAAAAAATGGAGAAAATGTTCCCTATTTATGTCTGTGTCCTATTTGCCTGCCTGCCAAGGATGCATTAATAGGACTTAAACAGAGTCCTGCTCAGGCATGCCTAGCTATGCATCTTAAGACGCGAGGAGGGGGGAAAAGGCTTACTAATTCAGACGTTTTCAAAGACTAATACTTAGTATTGTATACCAGGTGTCATGATGATTGCTGCATAATATGTTTTTTATGTCCAATGTCGATTGTTTTAATAAAAGAATTTTTATTATATAAAAAAAAAAGAATACTAACATATACCCATTATCATTGCCTATTCTAATGGTCTGACTTGTGTCCAGGTCAAGTTGCTATGCCCAACTCTCCATGGCCAACTCACCACGGCCAAGTTGAACAATTCAAAGTATTGTATTAATTGTTTCATTCATTTCATTCACTTTTATTACTGGTTGACCACGCTTTCGTCAAAACTATTGTAACTTTCTGGATTGACTGACTGGTTGCGCAGTGGTTAGAATGCAGGACTGCCAGCTCACCAGTTGACTCAGCTTTCCATCCTTCCGAGGTGGGTAAAATAAGGACCCAGATTATTGGGGGGCACCATATGCTGAGTCTGTAAACCGCTTAGAGAGGGCTGTGAAGCACTGTGAAGCGGTATATAAGTCTAAACGCTATTGCTATTATTATTGGCCATGGTTTGGTTGAAATTTATTTAATTTTTATATTTGCTGAATTGTCCTGTGGCAAACTTGCTCCATGGCAAGTTTTTGATGAGATTTAGATTAGATACTTTAGTGTCCAATTTACCTGCTACATCTGCAAGATCAGAGATTTTTTAATTCTCCTACTCACAACTGGGAAGTGGATAGTCATTTTTTTTTAACAATGGAAGTATGTGTAAAAATGCCAAGTTAATAATATTTGGCAAAGCATTTCCCCTGTTTTTCAGCCTTTCAAAAGTGGATTCACTGGTGCAAAGTTAATAATTCAAATCCTACGATATGATGGGAGAGCCTATGCCTTATGTTTTGGCCATCCTCAAACCTGGTCTTGATACATTCTATATAATAATAATAATAATAATAATAATAATAATAATAATAATAATAATAATAATAATAATAATAATAACAGTAGTAGTAGTAGTAGTAGTAGTAGTAGTAGTAGTAGTAGTAAAGTTGGAAGGGACCTTGGAGGTCATCTGGTCCAACCCCCTGCTCAGGCAGGAAACCCTATACAATTTCAGACAAATGGATGTCCAGTCTCTTCTTAAAAACTTCCAGTGTTGGAGTATTCACCACCTCCAGAGGCAGGTTGTTCCATTAGTTAATTGTTATAACTGTCAGGAAGTTTCTTCTTAGTTCCAGGTTGCTTCTCTCCTTGATTAGTTTCCATCCATTGCTTCTTGTCCTGCCTTCAGGCACTTTGGAGAATAGATTGACTCCCTCTTCTTTGGGGCAACCCCTGAGATACTGGAAGATGACTATCATGTCACCCTTGGTCCTTCTTTTCATTAAACTAGACATACCCAATTCCAGCAACCATTCCTTCTAAGTTTTAGCCTCCAGTCCCCTGATCATCTCTATTACTCTTCTCTGTACTCTTTCTAGAGTTTCAACATCTTTTCTACATCGTGGTGACCAAAACTGGATGCCATATTCCAAGCGTGGCCTTTCCAAGGCATTGTAAAGTGGTATTAACACTTCATGTGATCTTGATTCTGTCCCTCTGTCAATGCAGCCCAGCACTGTGTTGGCCTTTTTGGCAGCTGCAGCACACTGCTGGCTCATATTTAAGTGATTGTCCACTAGGACTCCGAGGTCCCTCTCACAGTTACTACTATTGAGCAAGGTACCCCCTATACTATACTAGCGCATCTCATACTGAAACAAAAAAAGATGAGGGTCAGAATTTTCCATTTGGAAGAACAGAAACAGAAAACAAACCCACTCTGTTCAGAATTACCAGGTAGTCATTAGATCCTAAACAATTTTAAAAAAAAAGAATGTTTGTCCAAAATCTGAAAATTGTCTTGATAATCGGCTCTGCCATATTGCAATAATTTTCCTGTCTTCATCTCTTACTTGAAAAGTCATCCAAAGCTTATCCACGAGGTTAAAAATATATATTCCATGTGCCTGTATTTGAATGACTTCAAAACCTTTCTTTCTGTTCCTGTTCATCCCACCTTTTCCCATTTTATTTTCATTTAATTCCCCCTTTTCAAATATGTAGCCTTTTAACAACGTACATAAGTTCTGGAGATTAGTATCAGAAGTAATATGTTCTATAACATATGTTATAGATCATTTCTAAACCGATATTCCAATGTTGCCTAGGCATAAAAGCTAGCTTATAAATCCATTTGTAATTTTGCAGATTTCTTGCTAAGGGAAAGACTTTAAAAACACTGAAGCTTTCAGAGATGTTGACACCAAACACCGGCCATGTGTAAGTGGGCGTATGACAGGATTAAAGGAAGGGGCTGTTTTTGTGGTTGTTTTTAACTACGCAAAATTCTTTAAAAGTTTTCTTGGAATAAATCTCATACATTTGTCCTTCTGGATATGGGCAGACTTTATCTCCATAGAATCAAGCCAGCAATGGTTGCCACCTTATCTAATTATTGTGTTTAAAGGAGGAGGAGGAGGGGAGAGGGGGAAGAAAGTTAGGCCAATTAATATTTTAAAAAAAATCATCAATCTAACACCGAACGCCTTCACTGATTTCTCTGAGGTTTTGCAGTGTTTGCAGTTAGGTATATTATTAAGTAACAATAGGAGAATCAATTGTGAGTTCATTGCCTAAATGAGTAGGAGTCGATTAGTATTCGGCTGTGGATTGAATGAGATTATTTACCTAAAGGCTGAGTTAAGGGGTGTATCCGTTCAGTCAGTTTGTATCCTTCCTAATAAATACTAGCATCATCCAAGTATCAGAGCTATTTAGAAATAACTTCTTGACCTTCATTAATTAAATTCCACTCCAATAATACATCACATCCTTGACGATAATGTCACTTTCATGTTTAATTGATTAAATAAATGTGTAATTACTGTTTAGTCAGAGGTCTAGCAATAACATTGCACCATACTTCATCCATTGCATCCCTATGGCTTATTGCATTACCACCACCCTCATAGAACCATGTTGTTTAATTAAAACAATTAAAAAATGTAGGGAGTTCAGAGACGTTTCCATTAAAAAGGTATAAAATTTTGTGCCGTGTGCCATTTGGAAGATGAAAAATGTTTAGGGTTCAGCTGTAAGTTGGTGTTAAGCCAGTGGTGGGATTCAGCCAGTTCAGCAGAAACGGTAGCTAATTTTTTGTTGCCCAGGCCCAGAATGGACTTCTGGAAGTGGCATCCACACAGAGAACCGGTTGTTCACATATTTGAATCCTACCACTGTGCTAAGCCATCTTCAAGGTCTGTCGCTCAACTATTATTGTGTTTTCTAAACTGCTGCAAAATGTTTACAAGGGAAGCAGAAGAAGAGTCTGTTTCTGTTGCTCCCCTCTGGAAGGAGGTTTTGAAGTATTTCCAGTAGGACTACAAGATTCTGTAACAGCTCTGTTCCCTAGGCTATCCGTCTGGTAAACTCGCAAGATTCGTTTTTCTCATCATGTATATGTATACATCCAAACTAGACTGAGTTGTTTCTCTGGGTCATATATCTGTGTGTATGTGAGTATGTGCATTATTACTATTATTACTATTATTATTATTATTATTATTATTATTATTATTATTATTATTATTATTTTGTCATATTTAAGGAGTGTATATTGGAGGTATTTACACTTTGAGAGCTGTATGCAATGAAATCTCATTTTATGCTAATTAATGTACATTTAAAGTGACAATAAAGTTATTCTATTCTATTCTATTCTATTCTATTCTATTCTATTTCATCTCTATTATATTCTATTTCTACTCTACTCTACTCTACTCTACTCTACTCTACTCTACTCTACTCTACTCTACTCTATTCTATTCTATTCTATTCTATTCTATTAAGAGGATGCACAAATAGATGAAAGCATTTAAAAACAGATCACTGGTTATATGCAATGCAGTAGGAAACAATAAGCAGAACCAAGAAAGCAGAAGAATGCAAGTTGAAGCAGAACTGGAATCTGTCTGGACTCTATATGCAATATCAAAGCAAACCAGATTCAGTGAATTAAGAACTTAGCTTATTATTTTTCTGAACTTTATTTCATGAGCTCACAGGTTGAAATAAATGAGCTTTCCAACACTGCTGTATGGTAGAGCAGAAAAGCAGCATATGCACTTGGAATGCTATGCAAGGAACCCAGGTGAAACCGAACAAAACAAATTTCTTTGAGTTTGCCAGGTTGCTAGACAACATTTATGTGGAGCAGTTATTTAGGTCAGTACATCTCATCACTGTTGCTTGTATACATTTTTAAGCCTCAATGCAGAAATTAACACTTGATTTGCTTATGGCATTGGGTAGATGGGTTTTTTTTCCTTTCTTTTGTTGTTTAAGAAGAACATTTTATTATTTGTACAAAGGGCATCATGGAAACGAAAGTGCATAAAAGTACATTTTAGCCCAGCTGAATGTCCAACAATATTCCACATTTCAAGCATTTCTGTTCTAGCTGCAAGCTGATCATTCCTAAAGGCAGAACTGGACTGGATTTCAAGTCCAGACAGCAAACCCTATCCCTTTATGCTGCTCATTAAAGCAGCAGCATCTTTAGGGTGACTCAGTAATCCGGTTAATTAAAGCAAGTGCATCCTTAACGTGGTTCATTAAAACAGTCACCGGGTTAATGTGATTCATTAAAGCAGCCCTATCTTTTTTCAATCTCATGCAGAAGTCTGATGCAAGACATGGTTTCATTATAAAGTGCTGGTGCCTTGCAAAACACCTCTTCCAAATCATTTCCAAAGCATGTTCAACCTTGTAAATAAGTTGACCAAACAACTAGAGAAAATACTTAGAGAAAATATCTTTAGAGTGGTTTTTTTTTCAATCATTATCAGGTAATTTAATGGGAAATAGACTGCTTTTTCAAAGGGAAATGAACCATGATGAAATTCTCAGGATGTGCTTACTGTATTTCCCCCCCCCCATGAGATGTATCTTTCATTAGGCAGCCATAACTGCGTTAGTCTGCAGCATTCCTGGCTCCCTACATTTTAATTATATCCCAAAAGAGGCCATCACAAAGAACCAGGGGGCCACCAATTTGGCTATGTAACAATGAAAAGACAAGTAATTGTAAAGTCAACAACAGCAGTGCTGGTCATCTCCCATCCGAAATATAACCTTAAAAGGATGAGCCATTCTAAATAAATTCTTTTGGGAAATGGTTTTCAAGAAATGGATCCCTTGCAACAGAAGTCCATTTATTAGATGTAACTAGAATGTTTCTTCCCAGCAAAGTTAAAAGGAGAGAGGTCAAAGAACTGAGATGGGTATGGATTGTTCAGTATTGACTTATTCCTATGGTTCCAAAGAGTAAACATCTCCCTATAAGTCATGCAGCTCAACAAAAGTTCCAAATTCCCACTTTATTGACACATGTAATTATACTTTTTTTTATTTGTGCTGAGACCTCTAGCTTATTTTTTTTTCTGATGCCATTGAGAGTTGTATCATTTTATAATGTCAAATGGGACAACTGTCACAAGAGGATGGGGTGGCTATGAGCCATAAACCCCCCCAAAAAACATGAAGCACTTGAGTGATGCTTGCAATTAAACTCTACAAATGTAGGCTAACTTTATTGAAGACAGCTTATATTTCTCCCACTGCCAGGAAACATTTTAAACTAAACTAACGCTGCCATACACAAAGAGGGTCTCAGAAATGACAGCCAGAATTCTCCAACCCCTAGGAATAGCAATAGCCCACAAACCCACAGCCACACTCCCCCAGGAATTATCCAGAACCAAAGACAAAATACAGAAAGATGAAAGAAACCATGTAACCTACAAAATCAACTCTAACAATTGCAACCAATTTTACGTGGGATGAACATCATGTCAATTAAAAACCAGGATCCACAAACACTAGCTGGCAATCGAACGTCACAATCCCAAGTCCTTAATCTCTGCCCACACTGACACCAAACACCACCAGCTTGATTGGAGCAACACAAAAATCATCTGCCATGCTACCATCTGCCACGCTCATGAGTTTATCAAAGCCTGGTGCTCCACAAGCAATTCCATCAACAGACACACAGACCTACCACCAGCCTACGAAGCCCTTAGAATCCAAATCAACTGCACAGCCAACCTGAGACAGCACTGACCCTCACCAACTCAACCAACTCATCATAAGACTCAATGATGACTTACACTTGACCCATCACAAAACCCATCACAGACCCTGACTTGACACATCCACACCTGAAGCCCTTATAAACAGAAGAATACTGACATCCCATCAACTCTGCTGAAGATGTGTACCTAGCCTGGTAACAAAACATTCGGAAACCGACCCATAAGCTCGGAGAACTTCACCATCATTTCTCCCATGGTCAGGAAACATTTTAAAGAAAAGCTTCTTCCTTGATTAGTTAAGCGCAGATTTTAGAGAGGCAGCCAGAATTTTTAAACAGAAGCTTCCCAGAAATCCTATGGAGATATTTTGATTTAAAAGCAGGGATTTAATGACCTGAACACTGTGCATAAACATGAATGATTACATGATCATTCACACCCTGTCATGTTTTATTAATTAGATATTGGGAACCATCTGTGCAATGTGCTCTAATGATATGGAATGGAGAGAGGGGGGGACAGAAAAAAACAACAACCCAGCTCTGGTTTTAATGCTGGGGTTAGTAAAATACTAGTATCCTTGTTTGCAATGAATACAGAAAGCAAATGTTATTGGCACCATATATTTTTCATTTTCAATCATTAAGAATGATGCCAAGGGGCAATGTGTTATGACTACCCAGAGACAGGACAGGGATACTGGGATTATCAACCCTAACCCCCCATCCCCCAATAAATTTTAACACTGCTGAATATAGAATCATCGTAGCCAAACTAGTTGAGATGAAACTGGAAATAGCAAATTCAAATTGGTTTCTTCCAATATTTAAGCTATCCAAGCTATTCTCCTGAAGGCAGAACAAGAAACAATGGATGAAAACTAATAAAGGAGAGAAGCAGCCTAGAACTAAGGATAAATTTATTGCCAGTAAAAACAATTAATCAGCGGAGCAGCTTGTCTCCATAGACTGTGAGTGCTCCAACACTGGAGGTTTTTAAGAAGATATTGGACAGTCATTTGTTTGGAATGGTATAGAGTCTGATGGTTGAGTAGTGGGTTGGACAAGAAGACCTTCAAGGTCCCTGTTATTCCGCTATCCTGTTATTCTGCTCTTCTGTTAAATAAAATTGCAGATAGGTAGTACTGAATTTATGACTGTAATTATTCTATTCTGTTATTTTTTTTCTTCTGCTTAGTTACAAAGGGTAGTATTGAGAACCTGTTAATGACAAGATGAAGCTTCTGAGATACTTAGATCTTGGTTTTACTTCCAGTGTTGTTTATAATCTGTTTAAACTGATATGTAGAACATACGTTCTATAACACATGTTGTATATAGTATGTTTAGGTGTGTGTCATGTATGTGTTTCACTTGGAGAGCGGGCAACTAAATTTCATTTTTTGATGTGTGCCGTTGTGCCCACAGTAAAAAAAAATGACAATAAAAGTTATCTTATCTTATCTAGAGGAGGAAATGAAACATCAGATTTTATTCTCCTTCCCTGAGGGAAGTTGATGGACTTTGATCCATCCATTGTGCATATTGAATATGACTTCCTTCTTAAGAACGAAGACTGGAAAGCAGAAACTTTATTCTAGGAAAGGAACAAAGCAAATTTATGTGTTCAGAATTTGCCATATATCCCTGCTGATTTGCTGCCCATCATGTGTGATTGATTAGAAAGAGGTGTCAAGTTGCAGAGACAGGGTATTATTTGCATGTGGTAGATCTCAAATATTTTTTTTTCTTTCCTGATGTTTCTTTCTTATATCTTTAGATTCAAATCCTGAATCTATTTCCTGAAACAAGTGAGCCTTTTCAACACATACGATGTTTTCCCCAAAATAAGACCGGGTTTTATTTTATTATTTTATTTTATTTTATTTTATTTTATTTTATTTTATTTTATTTTATTTTATTTTATTTTATTTTATTTTATTTTATTTTATTTTATTTTATTTTATTTTATTTTATTTTATTTTATTTTATTTTATTTTATTTTATTTTATTTTATTTTATTTTATTTTATTTTATTATTTTATTTTATTTTATTTTATTTTATTTTATATTTTATTTTATTTTATTTTATTTTATTTTATTTTATTTTATTTTATTTTATTTTATTTTATTTTATTTTATTTTATTTTATTTTATTTTATTTTATTTTATTTTATATATTATATTTTATATATTATATTATTTTATATTTTATATTATTTTATATTGTTTTATATTTATATTATTTTATATTTTTATTTTATTTTATTGCCTCCAAAAGAGACACCAGGTCTTATTTTCGGAGTAGGTATTACCTCACCTCCAGCATTGACAGCCCCACCCAGCCGGTCCACTTCTTCTGGGGCCAAAGTTCTGCAGCTGCATTCGGACCTGCATTTTGCAGTCAGGCCTTTCCAAAAGGCCTAAGCAGCTGAGTACTGAGCTATGGATTCAATCCATTGCTTGATGCTCAGCTGCTGAGATCTTACAGAAACGAGCTACAGATTGAATCCATAGCTCAGTTCTTGGCTGCAGAGGCCTTCTGGAAAACTCTGTGACTGAGAAATGCTGGCCTGGCTGCAAAAGAGGCCTCAGAAGAAGAGGGCCAGTGAGGAGAGGCCTGGCTGCAAGATAAGCAGATGCGGGGCGGGTGGGGCAGCTCCACACCCCAACCCCCAACCTATCTTGATTTTAGGTGTGTGCCTCTCCCCAAAACTAGGGCTTATTTTTGGGGTAAGGCTTATATTAGGCCCACCCCAAAAAAATCAAGTTAGGACTTATTTTGGTGGAGGCCTTATTTTGGGGACACACGGTAGATGTTGGCTGTCAAACTATGTCTTTGCAGTTTGTGTGATTATGATTATTATGAGATCACTAGATAAAGCTCTTAAATAATCACAAAAATGTGTTTTTTCAGTGGCATGTAGTCTTTAGAAAATGGAGGCCTTGAGTACATAAAGATGGTTTGTTCTTATCGCAAGATTGTTTTGATGTACTAAGAACATTTGGAATTGCAATAGCCCTTAGACTTATATACAGCACTCTCTAAGCGGAGTCAGCAAGTTGCCCCCAACAATCTGGGTCCTCATTTTACTGACCTTGGAAGGAATGAAGGCTGAGTCAACCTTGAGCAGGTCCGGATCGAACTCCTGGCTGTGGGCAGAGTCAGCCTGCAGTATTGCATTCTAACCACTGCGCCATCATGGGCTATCCACATGTTAATGCCATTCAAACCATTTAGATAAATAAAAATTAAACTGGAGATGGAGCTCAAAACATTTTTGTCCGCTTCCTCCAGTTTTAGAAATGAAATAGGTATATTATGCTAAACAGATGCATCTTTTTGCACTTATCGTTGTTTTTATTTTGGGCAGAAGACAACACAAGAAGAAAATATTCTTGTTGGACTCACTTATATTAACAGTCGTATTAAATTAAATAAATTAAATATACAGACTATTTTACTGTGTTTTTACATTGTTTTATCTGTTTCACTCCCTCCTTCACTTAGGCAGGTTCTTTCTGTGCTTTCACTTCACTTGCTATTCTAGGGAGGACAATGGGAAGAAAGGAAATAATTCAGTTCCTGGATTCCAGATGGTCTGTTATGCCTTCCTTGCTGACATTTGATCTATTCTCCAAAACTGCAATCTGTTCCATCAGCAAGATATTTCTGAGGTCCTGCTTGTTTCTGCTGGATCTCCAAAGGCAGGTGTCTCCGCCTTGAGAGACAGGGCATCAACAGAGCAGGCAAGTTAAAATCAGCTTTAGCAGCATTACAAATGTTCTCCCCCTTTACTTAAAGCTTCTGATCTTTCATATGTTTATAGTTACAAGCAGTGGTGGGATTCAAATATGTGAACAACTGGTTCTGTGTGTGGATGCTGCTTCCAGAAGTCCATTCTGGGCCTGGGCAACAAAAAAATTAGCTACTGGTTCTGCCGAACTGGTGCAAACTGGATGAATCCCACCATTGGTTACAAGACAGGTGTTTTAATTGGACACAAACCTTTCTTGGTGTGCACATTGATTTAGATCTGGGGAGGTGCAGAGGAAAATGAACTTTTAATCCATGTGTCCCATGTGCATCAGCTGAACTCCAATCATCAAAACTGCTTAGCTTACCAATATCAGCCAATCTTCATGAAGATTGTCAGATAGTTGGGCATCCCAACCACCATTTAAAGTTGAATTAGAGACTACAATGTAACAGCCGACATTCTGCCGATATACGGTAAGTGAATCGATGGAACGTGTTATGTTCTATTGTCCTCACTATGTAGAAGCATGCCAGGAATTATTATTCCCACTTTTTGCTAAATACCCTAATTTGCTTTATCTTAAAATGTTATAATTAAAATGTTATTAGCGATCTGAGTTCATTTCTCTGTTCACAACTATGTACCTCTCAGTAGCCTGCACAGTATGCTATAGTATCAACTAGATAGATAGATAGATAGATAGATAGATAGATAGATAGATAGATAGATAGATAGATAGATAGGTGGGTGGGTGGGTGGGTGGGTGGGTGGGTGGGTGGGTGGGTGGGTGGGTGGGTGGGTGGATGGATGGATGGATGGATGGATAGATAGATAGATAGATAGATAGATAGATAGATAGATAGATAGATAGATAGATAGATAGATAGATAGATAGATAGATAGATAGATAGATAGATAGATAGATAGATAGATAGATAGATAGATAGATAGATAGATAGATAGATAGAAAGAAAAAGATATAAAGAGATAGATATAGAGAGATAAGAGAGAGAGATAAGAGATAAATACCAGGGTTCTAAAATTGGTTAGAGAGTGAGTGAATGAGAATATGAGAGAGAGAGAGAAATGAGAGAGAGAGAGAGAGAGAGAGAGAGAGAGAGAGAGAGAGAGAGAGAGTGCTAAAATTGGTTAGAGAGGAGTGAGTGAGAATATGAGAGAGAGAGAGAGATGAGAGAGAGAAAGAAAGAAAGAAAGAGAGTGTGCTAAAATTTGTTAGAGAGGAGTGAGAATATAAGAGAGAGAAAGAGAGAGAGAGAGAGAGAGAGAGAGAGAGAGAGAGAGAGAGAGAGAGAGAGAGAGAGAGATGATAGACAGACAGACAGACAGACAGACAGACAGAGATGATAGAGACACACACACACAGTATGTGTGCTTGTATGTGTGTTACCGGCAATGTGTGAAAAGCTGACATAGTATAGAATGCTTTAAAAAATCTGTAGAATGCTTGGCGTTTTTAAGTAAAGAATGAAATGTCTGTGTTATTTTAAGATTCTATATACTTTCCCTAGGCATGGTGTACAATACCTAGCCGTTATGTAGAATAATAAAAACTATTTAGGCACAGTATGAAAAGAGAGTTAGGAAAAGGGTTAGGGTCAATCCTAACTCTTTATTGAAAAGATGTATATGACAAGGAAAGAAAAAAAATGCAAAATGAAATACAGGACTTTCTTACTGGAAGAAAAAAAGAAAGAAAAAAGAAAAAAAGCCCAGTATTGACCTACTTGTTCCAGTAAGGAAGGCTACAATGGCATTTTGGCATTTCATAGAACGCCTCAGAAAATGTGTGAAATATTAAGCGCTTCATACTTTGACATCCTATATTTGACGTCCTACAGATTTCCTAGGCGTCTATAAAATGCCTAATTTTATACATTGACATACATACACACACACACACACACACACACACACACACACAAACCTACATACATACAAAAATATATGACTAATAAAATATTTATTGATTGAATACCTCATAGCTATTTATATAAGACCGATTGATAACCTCCCTGTGATAGAAATACTCAAATTGTCTAAAAAAAAAAAACAAGGACTGAAGGATCATTCATCATTGCATGCGCAATGCAACGGCCAGAATCGTGCATGCGCAGTGCGCGCGCGATGCCCCAAATTGCACATGACGGCCCCGAATCGCGCATGTGCGGCACGACGGCCTGCATCGCGCATGCATGGTGCAACGTCCTGAATCGCGCATGCACGGTGCGACAGCCCCCATCACGCATGCGCGTGCGACGGCCCGAATTGCGCATGCATGGTGCATGCACGACAGCCCGAATTGCACATGCGCAATGCGACGGCCTGAATCATGTATGCGCAGTGCGCACGCGACGGCCTGAATTACGCATGTGTGGCGCGTGCGATGGCCTGCATCGCGCATGCGCGGCGCGATGGCCCGCATCGTGCATGCGCGGCACGATGGGCTCGCATCGCGCATGCACGGTGTTACCCCCACGCATGTGCGGTGCTGCCCCCTGCGCCGGCCAAGGGGAAAAGGGGGAAAAATGGTGGACTGCGGTGTTTGGCGACCCCCGTGAAATGGTCGTTCGACCCCAAATGGGGTCGCGACCCAGAGGTTGAGAACTGCTGATCAAGAGAGTAAAAGAATTAAAATGGAAATGGGCTGGTCCCATAGCAAGAAGAATTTAGGGCTGGTGGACCAAGGCACTCATAGAGTGGTTCCCACTTGATTAAAAAAAGACTTAAATACTTAAATGTAATGAAAATCTTAACCAGTAAGAATGTTTTGAATATTGGGGGGCGGGGAAGTAAATTTAAATAAGAATTTTAAACAGGATCTATGATAAGACAATCAAGACGACCAGCTAGAAAAGAAGGTTTATATCAATGTGGTTATTATTTGCAGAAATATTAGAAAAATGTCTACATTTAATTGTTATTTATTCAAATAATAAGAATTGTATCAATTCAAGGATGGCAAAAGAGAACATTTTTGGAAGAAGAGAACATCAAGCAGAGCTATCACGTGGACTATAGAATTATAGAAACTGATTGTTATTGTTTTTTAAATATAAACCCAGACAACACGCTGTTTACCAAATATTAAGGTGATTATGTAAAAATATTAATAAAACATATTTTTTTTAAAAAAATGTCCACGAAAGAGACCTAAAACAAGATGGATCGCCAACGTCAACAAGTATGGTGGGCCCAACTGGCAACAGAAAGCTCAGGACCGTATCGGTTGGAAACATGTGGAAGAGGCCTTCGTCCTGGATAGACCATAGCTAGAACGATGAGCAATTCCTGATTTGCACCTAGGACAAACCAGCAATCTCCTGAAGGAAATTAAATCTTGGTTTTGTTTCCTTTTATTTCCCTTGCCAGTTTCCTGGGAGGAAGTGAAGGAAGAGTTAACATTTATTGTTTTCAAAGACCTGGTTTGACATGGTTTTTTTTTTTTTAAAGGAATACATTTTCAGGTCTTCCGTTTGCTTCATTTCCTCATTATAATTGCAAAATTCCAATGAATCGCTTAGCTGATTGAAGATCCTTGGCATTTAAAAAAAATGCAGTATCAACTATGGGAAGAGATCTCACCCACCCTGCAAGTAATGGGTTAATTAGTTCAATTCTCAGTCTCTGCTAGCAACAGGATGAAGAATTAAATAGATGTATAGTACCTCTGCAAGCTAACTCTTAAAACGTTTCCTGCCAGCATTATGTCTCCCCCACCTCACCAAACTTTAACAAAATAAAGAGGCCAGTGTGTTATATCAGAGACTGTCCAATGGAGTTGCTTGGTTTTGCAATTGATTTATCCCACTCAGCTCTTTCTGCTCAGAGAGTAATTATGTACAAGATCAGAAATGGAGAAGAACAGACATTGCATTTTTTTCATCTCTCCACAGTGCAAACAGAAGCCATTAGATGCACACATATTGTAGTGAGTACACCATCTAAAGATAAATGTTTCCATCAAGACAGGTTGAATGTGTACTGATCTCCTAGTAGTTTAATTGTGTTGAAGGAAAAATCAGGGTCCAGTCCAAGCTGGGAATAAACAACATGGAGACTGCTTTAGAAAGAAGGTTGTAGTTTATTTAAGAGGAGAGCCAGACAGAAAATTGGCTCTGGGAAAACTAACCACATGTAGTAGGGAGTGGTGGGATTTTATACCTTCTTGGGCTTTTGTTTGGAGCTGTTCCTGTGGCATGAACTTTGACCTGAGTCTGAGTGTGCTTTTCTGGTATTCTGATGGTCGTGGGTTAATCCTATTATGTCCCAAAGGTCATATCCTGCTTCCCTGGGGCTGTGGCTGATGACTGTTGGATTTTTTTGGTGTGAGGGATTGTTGATTCTAGGGATCTTTCTTTCTAATCCCAGCTTCCTGGCTCCAATCTTTCTGACAAGATTATCACATCTGCATTTCTGCAGATCTGGTTTCTGTTTGGGGCAGAGATACATGGAGGGGGGTAATTTCTGCCTTTAAAATCCTTTGCGGAAATATTGTCTGCCTTTTTAATATTTCCCAAAATATTTCTTTCTCTGGATTCTTCCCACAAGTGCTAACCTGTTTTTCAAGATCAAAAGCCACAAGAGTAATCCTAGAATTCTAATCCTTGCCTGAGGATTAAAAGCAAAATTAATTTTTTTTATTATTGGGATGTTTAAAAAGCGTGCGCAATCTTTGAGCTTCCATTGAAATTCTGGAGTTTTCTTTCTTTCTTTCTTTCTTTTTTTTGGTCCCCAAGCAAAGGGCCTCCTTTGTCACATGATCCGTTCATCAAAGTGAAGAAAGGAAGGAAGGAAGGAGAGAGAGAGAGAAGGAGAGACACAAACAGGGCTCCTGAGTCAGTTAATTGTTTAAAAATGGCAGCAGTTGGCTCAAAGGGATTTTGGGAAGAGATTGGACACTTATCTGAAATGTCTATGGGTATTCTCAGACATCCAGGTCACGGTTATGCCAAATGTACTTTCTGGACTTTCTTTGGTGTTTTTTTTTTTTGAAGATGTTTCACCTCTCATCCAAGAAGCTTATTCAGTTCATCAGAACTGAGAAAGCTTCTTGGATGAGAAGCAAAATGTCTTCCAGGAAAAACAAAGAAAGTGCAGTTGCCTTTGAAAAAAGTCCCTTTGGGACACTTGTCTGAAATAGTATAGAGCAGTGATGGTGAACCTTTTAGAGACTTGAGTGCCCAAACTGCAACCCAAAACCCACTTATTTATCTCTGGGTGCCAGGCGGGCGTGGCCCACTTGATGGGCGTGGCTGTGGTCATGGCAGACTGGGTGGGTGTGGCCAAGGCGGGCGTGGTCACCTCGATGTTGTTCGTGGGGAGGGATGCCTGTGGGGGCTGGGCAGGGTTGGGGGAGATCCAGGGGGTCTCTGGCAGGTGGGGCCTGGGCAGAAGGTTCGTCATGTGGGGTGAGGCGAGGCAAGGCGAGGCAGGGCAGGGCAGGGGTGCCATTGTTGCAGGGCAAGGCAAGACAGGAGCCGGGGCGGCTGCTGCCTTACCCCATCGGCCCCCGCACACAGAAGCCAGCAAGCATATGGGGCTGACAGTGTCCATCAGCAGCCATAGTCTGCCGGCACCTTGACTGGCGCACTCTGGGGCTTTGCAGCCCGCCGCCAGCAGTTCAGAGAAGCCGCCTCTGAGCTGGATGGCTGGCCGACAGCTGAGGAGGCGATGCAGTGGGTCATGCCTGGGAAAAGGAGAGCATGTGAGGCCAGGAGGGATGGGACAAGGGGGAGGGAAACCAGCCATGCTGGGATGCATCCAGCCACATGGGATCTCGGCGAGTTAGCAGGCAGCTGGTTGAAGAGGGATGGTTGCCATCTCCAGGGCACGGTGCGCATGCCCACAGAGAGGGCTCTGAGTGCCACCTCTGGCACGCGTGCCATAGGTTCGCCACCACTGGTATAGAGAGTCTCCTGCTTGATCAGGGATTGGACTAGAGGACCTCCAAAGTCCCTTCCAACTCCATTATTTTGTTAAATGTTTCTTCTAAACAACAGATATAGTGAAGCAAAAGCTTTTAGGCTCAATGTGTTCTATGAACTTAAACTCAGATGTTAACAATGGCATCAGCCTGCACCCTCAATTTCTAACAAAAGTTTATTTCTCCATCTGACTGCCAAACCCACCATAACCTTGTTCTTCCTTGCTTTATCATTAAGACAGGTAATCTATTCCTGTAGCACATATCCAAATCTTAAAATATGTTTTTAAAAAAAAAAAAAAAAGAAAAGAAAGAAAGAAAGAAAGAAAGAAAGAAAGAAAGAAAGAAAGAAAGAAAGAAAGAAAGAAAGATGTATCAAACTCACACCTTGAAAATTAAACAGTAGAATCCATGATTCCAAACCCAGCAAGAAAAAATAATGAGTTTTGGAATAAATCCAGAGAGAGGGCTGAACTGTAAAATTATACATTAAAAGAAAATACCATAATTATAGCAGATTTGTTTGCTTTGCAAAGGGCCGGAGGTTGCAGAAAAAAAGAACAAATACCTTTTTCAAACACGTATGTTTTCGCTTATTGCCTGTTAGGAGTATTTTAACCCTGTTGACGCATGTTTGCATTTCAGATGTTCCTCATTTCATTAACTTAGTAGATGCATGTTAGGATTTGGGGGGCTTCCCGAACTGTATCATCCATCTATCTCTGATTGGAAATTTATTCAGGAAATGCTACGTCTTTATCCGCTGTCCTTTCTGGTACCTACTCCCTGGTATTCAGATTGCTGTTTATAGGCGATAGGTGCTTACAGCTCAAAGCATTGTTATAGACCCCAAATATCCATTTTACAGTCTGTTTCTGTTGCTCCCCTCTAGGAGGAGGTTCTGAAGTATTTATAGCAGGACAATCCAATTCTGTAATAGCTTTGTTTCCTGTGTCATCCGTCTGGTAAACTTGCAAGATTTGTTTTTCTCATCATGTATATGTATACATCCAAACTAGACTGGGTCATATATATGTGTGTGTATGTGGGTATATGCATCACCATCCTCCTCCTCATCATCATCATCATTATCTCATTTTATGTTGATTAATGTACATTTAAAATGACAATAAAGTTATTCTATTCTATTCTATTCTATTCCATTCCATTCCATTCCTTTCCATTCCATTCCATTCCATTCCATTCCCTAATTTCTATTCTATTCTATTCTATTCTATTCTATTCTATTCTATTCTATTCTATTCTATTCTATTCTATTCTATTCTATTCTATTCTATTCTATTCTATTCTATTCTATTCTATTCTATTCCATTCCATTCCATTCTATTCTATTCCATATTTTCTGTTCTGTTCTGTTCCCTATTTTCTATTCTATTCTATTCTATTCTATTCTATTCTATTCTATTCTATTCTATTCTATTCTATTCTATTCCATTCCATTCCATTCCTATTCTATTCTATTCTGTTCTGTTCTGTTCTGTTCTGTTCTATTCTATTCTATTCTATTCTATTCTATTCTATTCTATTCTATTCTATTCTATTCTATTCTATTCTATTCCATATTTTCTGTTCCATTCCATTCCCTAATTTCTATTCTATTCTATTCTATTCTATTCTATTCTATTCTATTCTATTCTATTCTATTCTATTCCATTCCATTCCATTCCATTCCATTCCATTCCATTCCATTCCATTCCATTCCATTCCATTCTATTCCATATTTTCTGTTCTATTCCATTCCCTAATTTCTATTCTATTCTATTCTATTCTATTCTATTCTATTCTATTCTATTCTATTCTATTCTATTCTATTCTATTCTATTCTATTCTGTTCTGTTCTGCTCTGCTCTGCTCTGCTCTGCTCTGCTCTGCTCTGCTCTGCTCTGCTCTGCTCTGCTCTGCTCTATTCTATTCCATTCCATTCCATTCCATTCCATTCCATTCCATTCCATTCCTATTCTATTCTATTCTATTCTATTCTATTCTATTCTATTCTATTCTATTCTATTCTATTCTATTCTATTCTATTCTATTCTTCTGTTTTCCCACCCAGGTTAATTTGATCCTTCCCACAAGTGAAATTTACAAATCATGAATATCAAAACAATGCAGTTCAGTTTGGGGCAATGTACAGTGCCGATAAGAAGTTCTGGCATTCAGAAAACCCACAGAGAGAAAAATGAAAAAGAGTTCATTCCAGAATCTGGTTTTTCAGCTTAATTTTAAAGAGGAAATAGAGATGTCACCGCTGATTATGCCTTTAGTAGACCCACCTTCAGACAAATACTGTAGAAACAAGGAAGATCTTCCCAGAGATCAGGCACAGACTGACAGATAATATTATAAAGATATATAAGGAATCTTCAAATTACAGCCACAACATTTCCATTGCTAAGCAAGCCAGTTGTCACGTGCCCCATTTTATGACCTTTCTTGCCACAGCTCTTAACCACCGCAGTGCTTAAGTTAGTAGTAGCAGAGTTGTCTAGTGAATCTGGCTTCTCCCTTGTCAGACGGTTGCAAAAGGTGATCACATGATCCCAGGGCCCTGCAGCTGTCATAAATAGGAGCCAGTTGCCAAGCGTGCAAAATTTGATCACATGGGGATGCTGCAATGGTCATACATGTGAAAAATGGTCATAAGCCACTTTTTTTCAGCACGGTTGTAACTTCGAACACAAAAAGATTGTAAGTCAAGGACTACCTGTAGTATATAGTATACACTATATAGCAGCAGTTCTCAACCTATGGGTCACGACCCCATTTGGGGTCGAACGACTGTTTCGCGGGGGTTGCCGGTCACCAAGGTCCGCCATTTTATTTTTATTTTTTGAATTTTTTAAATTGTTTTTTGTTTTTTTTTGTTTTTTTTTGTTGCGCGCACGCTGTGCGTGCGCGGTTCAGGCCGTTGTGTGTGCGCCACGCATGCGTGGATCGGCCCATCACGGTCCGCCATTTTGTTTTTTTGTTGTTTTTGTTTTTTTCCGTTGCGCGCTGCGCATGCGCGGTTTGGGCCATCGCGCACGCCCCACACATGCGCGGATCGGCCCGTCGCGGTCCGCCATTTTCTTTTTTCATCATGCGCGCACCGCGCATGCGTGGATTGGCCCATCACGCGCACGCACGCACGCACGCAAGCACCCGGGTTGGGGTCGCGGCGCGCATGGGCAGCGCAAGTGGGGTCTCAACCTGAAAAAGGTTGAGAACCACTGCTATATAGGATCTACTATATAGTATACAGTATATACACACACAGAGAGAGAGGGAAAGAGAGAGAGAGAGAGATGATACATAGATAGATAGATAGATAGATAGATAGATAGATAGATAGATAGATAGATAGATAGATACAGTACATAGATACAGTACATAGATAGAGACTATATAATATAGTAACATAATTGTGAACCATTAAACAACTCACTTTTTTCTTAGCAATAATTAGTCCATATCTTTAATGGATAAACTGATTTTGACAATGTGGATATCTATCTATCTATCTATCTATCTATCTATCTATCTATCTATCTATCTATCTATCTATCTATCTATCTATCTATCTATCTATTATCTATGTGTGTGTATCTATATCTATATCTATATCTATATCTATATCTATATCTATATCTATATCTATATCTATATCTATATCTATATCTATATCTATATCTATATCTATATCTATATCTATATCTATATCTATATCTATATCTATATCTATATCTATATCTATATCTATATCTATATCTATATCTATATCTATATCTATATCTATATCTATATCTATATCTATATCTATATCTATATCTATATCTATATCTATATCTATATCTATATCTATATCTATGTAGGTCTTTGGTTATTTGGGTTTTCTCCTGCATAAAATTGGAAGTGTCTTGGCGACGTTTCGACGAAGTCCCATTCGTCATCTTCAGGTTGGTGTTTTTGGCTTTGTGCTTCTAGGAGCAATGTGTGATTGTAGTTGTTTCTTCCTTTTAACTGCCAGTGGGGGTATGAACTGATTGGATGGGCACTTGGCTGTGTTCTGATTGGGTGGAGGTGTGCTCTGATTGGATGGGGGGTTGGCTGTGCTCTGATTGGATGGGGGAGTGTTCTGTTTGGGTGGGGGCTTTGTTGTGCTTGGGTTAGTCTGAGTTGCAGGGGGATTTGAGATGGTGAGCTGCATTGCTGTTGTTTGGCTTCACGTTCGTGGTCGTGCCTCATCTTCATGGTGGGTGTCAGTTTGCTTCATGTATGGATTAGACGGGTTTAAAGTGGCTAATGATGCAGCTGTAGTCTGGCTTCTGGTTTGTGGTTGTGCCTCATTATTGGTGTGGGTTTAGGTTTGCTTTTTGCGTGGATGTGTGGTGGTGATATCCTGTGTGGTTTTCGTGAGTATGGTCTGGTGTCATTCTTTGTGTTAGGGACTCGTTTGTCAATAAGAGTGGGTTTCCAAATGGCTGGACTACTGAACTACTTTGCTTTGGCCATCTGAATTTTTGCAGCCAGATCTGCAAAATCTAGCCCTTAAAGACTCCATTAAGTCACATTCGGTTCCTGATGATTTTGTGGATGTGCTCAGGAAAACATTGAAGGCAAGAATAAGGAAGGAATGTTACTGCTTTGTTTTTTGCTACCTACGCCATCTGTATCATGCAAAAATCTTTATATATTTGTGTATATATATAACTGTATGTTACCAGGCAGACACCTCTCACTTTAGTTGCTCACTGGTGTATATTTTCCAGACTGTGTTTCAATCCTTCACGAAAATATAATTGAATCAAAGGTTTCATAGCATTGCCCTTCTGACTTCTTTATGAACTGATTGTAGCATTCCTGTCTCTCTGAGAATAATCCAGCCTCCATTTTTTACAATTTGGAGAAGTATATCAAGTTGACTAGCCTGCAGAAACACAAAACATTTACTGCCCTTCTCTGTGTAAACTTATTAAGTATTTATAGTTTACATTCTGTGTAGTATAATTTATTTTAATGCTTAGTATGAAGCCTTTTCCTTCACTTAAAAAAAGGCTATGTTGTGCTAAATTACTCCCATTGATTCCATGTTAAACATTAACCAGACACAAAGAGACAGGTATTGCCAAGGGGAAAATACACACACAAAGACATACAAACACATACACACAAAGAGATACACACACACACATATATATGCAGTATGTGTATATATATATACATATTATATATATAGTATATATATATATATACATACTATATAGTATATATAGTCTATAGTATACACACAGAGATACAAACACACAGAGAGACACACACATATATACTATCTATCTATCTATCTATCTATCTATCTATCATCTATCTATCTATTGATCGATAGATAGATAGATATGTATATATATGTGTGTGTTATATATATGTGTGTGTGTTATATATATGTGTGTGATATATATATATATGTGTGTGTGTGTGTGTGTGTGTTTGTGTTTGTGTGTGTGTGTGTGAAGCCATTTCCTAGCATCATAAAAGATGCAGCTCCAAGAATTTCTTGTGCCCTGTAAAGCAATATAGTCCTGGATTTTAAAATGCATATATTAATATTTATCCAATTCCATGGTAGCTCAAAACATACTCCCATGCAAATAAATACATTTATATAGAAGTTGAATTGGAAGGCCTACTTTGCATTCTGTAAAGCTTAGAAAGTTAGAATCAGAGGGGGGTTCCTACCAGAATAAATCTCAGATTTAAAATTCCTCTGCTTACTAGTTCTTTGGAATTTGAGAAGTGGCATTCATAACTCCAATATTATATTTATTTTAGATTTCTACTTTTCTTTACTGTACTCCTTCAGCTTCCCCCTCTCCCAGTTTATTGCTATCAAACCAAAGACACTTCTAGAAGTGTGAGAAGAATTAGACCTCTGTTATAATTTCATAAACATTTGTCGGAAAGATAAAGCTTTGCGACCTTGCCTAATGCTACAATCACTTCAATCCGCAATCAGTTAATGAGGATAATGAGTTGGCAACCTTAGACCTTCTCACAGAGGATGCTGGTAAGATTAATTTATCTCTCTCTCTTTTTTTCTATGTCCCTGAATGGGAACTGAGTGAAGTAGTTCCTTATGTAAAGGCTTATTTTAGCTTCTGGAGTCTCTTGAAAAGTACCTCTTACTTGTTCAATGTTTGTGAATTAGGAGCAAAAACAATCTGAATGATAACTATTCTTCAGAGATTCAGACCAAAGTCTTTCCCAGCGGGCCCTAAAATGGTGAAGAATGGAATGTAGAAACTCCTTCAAAATAAACAGTCTTCCATTAGGCCAGGGGTAGGCAACCTTGGCTCTTTTATGACTCGTGGACTCCCAGAATTCCTGAGCCAGGAAGAAAGAAAGAAAGAAAGAAAGAAAGAAAGAAAGAAAGAAAGGAAGGAAGGAAGGAAGGAAGGAAGGAAGGAAGGAAGGAAGGAAGGAAGGAAGGAAGGAAGGAAGGAAGGAAGGAAGGAAGGAAGGAAAGAAAAATAAAATAATTGTCCAAAACCATTCTTGTGAGATGTCAAGGTAGTCCTTGACCTATGACACAAATTTATTTTGCTAAGTGAGACATTTGTTCAGTGACCTTTGCCCATTTTATGACCTTTCTTTCCGTGGTTGTTAAGTGAATCACTGCAATTGTTAAGTTAGTCACATAGTTGCTTAAGTGAATCCGGCTTCCTTCACTGACTTTGCTTGTCAGAAGGTCATCAACGGGGATCACGTGACCCCGAGACACTGCAACCGTCATAATTATGTGCCAGTTGCCAAGCGACTGAATTTTGATCATGTGACCCAGAGAGACGTCATAACGGTTGTGTGAAAAACGGACACAAGCCACTTTTTTCAGCGCCGTTGAAACTCTGAATGGTCACCATGCAAACTAACTCTAGGAATGACTGTACTGTAGACCAGTGAAAGATATAATCCTTTCCCTGTCTACATAACAAGTCATAACTAGCTACATAATGGGTCAACCTGTCCCCAGATGCTCCCATGGATTCCCAGCCCTGCTGCATGCATCAGAAAAGTGCAGCTCTCTAGTGAAGAAAATTAACCCAACAAAATGGAGGCTACACCTCCTTATTCCCTGTCTTCTACCGGAGTTAAATCCTCCTCACTGGCCCATAGTAATGGTGGACATCAAGGAGAGAACCAATCTGGAACTAAGGAGAAATTTCCTGACAGGGAGAACAATTAACCAGTGGAACGGTTTGCCTCCAGAAGCGGCGGATGTTCCATCATTGGAGGTTTTGAAGAAGAGATTGGACTTGTCTAAAATGGTATAGGCAGGGCACTTTTTGTCATATAACAGAGCTCCGGCACCTTTTTTTGACGGATTTTCCAGAGTTGCCTTGAACAAAATCCTAGTGCAGTGGTGGTGAACCTATGGCACGGGTGCCAGAGGCGGCACTCGGAGCCCTCTCTGTGGGCACATGTGCCGTTGCCCCAGCCTTGCCTCCCCATGTGACCCCCTCCTCACCAGCAGCCCCCCGGAGGAGAGTTGCCCCTGAGTGTGGCCCACCTGGAGCAGCACAGCCAAGGACATGGTAGCCAGGCAGTGTAGACAAGACTTTGCCCTGACACCCCATCATGCACAGTTGATGCTGCAGCATGCAGGCAGAAGGCATGACCGCCATGGCGCTGCTGAGCTGCCTGGGAGATCTGCGGCGGGCCCTGGAGATGGTGAATGGCCTTGTGAGCAGGCAGGGTGGGGGAAGAGCGGGGTCGGGGAAGGGGGTGGAGTGGAGGCGGGGCCAGTTTTTGGGCACTCAGTCGCTAAAAGGTTCACCATCACTGTCCTAGTCTTTTAAATACACTAAAAATTGAAGGGTTTTTTCAACTACAAAGGTAAACCTTGTACATAAGAACATAAGAACATAAGAAGAACATAAGAAGAGCCATGCTGAATCAGGCCAAAGCCCATCGAGTCCAGCATTCTGTGTCACACAGTGGCCCACCAATTGTACATGGGGATCTTGAGCAGAAAGAGAAGGCAAAACCCTCCCTTTCCCTTGACCCCCAACAAATGGTACTCAAGGGAATCCTGCCTGCCTCAACCAACATAGAGGCGGCACACGGACATCCATTTTAATAACCACCGATACACTTTGCATCCATGAATCTATCTAGCCCTGCCTTGAAGCTGTCAAGGCTGACAGCTGTTACGACCCCTTCTGGAAGTGAATTCCATAAATCAACGACCCTCTGGGTGAAGAAATATTTCCCTTTATTTGTCCTCACTTTCTTAGCTATGAGCTTTAGGGAGTGCCCCCTTGTCCTGGTATTGTGTGATAGAGAAAAGAATTTTTCTCTATCCACCTTTTCTATCCCATGCATGATTTTATACACTTCGATCAAGTCACCCCTTAAACGCCGTCTTTCAAGGCTGAAGAGACCAAGGCGTTGCAATCTGGTTTCATAAGGGAGGCGCTCCATTTCCTTGATCATTCTTGTTGCCCTTTTTTGCACCTTTTCCAGTTCCATTATATCCTTCTTGAGGTGCGGTGACCAGAACTGTACACAGTACTCCAAGTGTGGTCTCACCATCGATTTGTACAGAGGCAATACAACACTTGCTGATTTATTTTCGATGTAGGGTAGGCAAGGCGAATTGTATCATGTGTGTGAGTTCCGGCACATTTATTTATTTATTTATTTATTTATTTATTTATTTATTTATTTATTTATTTATTTTATTTGGACTTATATGCCGCTCCTCTCCGAAGACTCGGAGCGGCTTACAACATATATAAAACAATTTTCACAATCTAAGTCCAAATTAAAAAAAGAACATTAAAAATAAAAACCAACAGACATTCATCATTCACACAACAATCCACAATCATCCCCAGACCAGCCGGCAAAGATAGGTTTTAAGATTCTTTCGGAAGGCCGGGAGGGTGGGAGAAACGCAGACTTCAGGGGGCAGTTGGTTCCAGAGGGTGGGTGCCACAACAGAGAAGGCCCTCTCCCTAGGACCCACCAGACGACATTGTTTCGCTGACGGGACCCGGAGGAGGCCGACCCTGTGCGCTCTCACCGGTCGAAGGGAAGTATGTGGCAGAAGACGGTCCCGTAAGTATCCTGGTCCAGTGCCATGAAGGGCTTTATAGGTAATAACCAACCCTTTGAATTGCGCTCGGAGACCGATAGGCAACCAATGCAGCATGCGGAGAGTTGGCGAAATGTGGGCACAATTCTATTATTCTGTTAGTCTCTAAAAGTGGTACACTAATTATTTAAAACAAAATCAGATTAAAACTGGATCAACTAAAGACAGGACAATGTTGAATACTGCCAAGGCTTCTTCTACAAGCTGTTGTCAGCCTGGATATAGAGAAATTACTTAAGCAAAACCCATGCTGACAAGGAGTAGCCAAGAATATTTATTTGTTTGCAAATTCCAGTCCAATAGATGCCTGACCTCAGCTTAGAATAATGTGTGCAAATGACTTCAGGTGTCTAGGGAAATGAGTATCAGCTGGCTTTTTTATGCACTAACAACGTTAGCTCTCCCAAGACTTTGGTCTGCAGTTTCTGTTATTCAGTTACATATTGTTACGTAGTCCTATTGATCTAGATGGAACATTATAGACTCACCTTTATTATCCCAGTTGCAGAAGTAAAACTTAATGGGCCAACTGGAAAAACGAAATAAAAGGTGTGGAAAGATATAAGCTAGGGGAAAAAAAAACAGTGCAATCAAGTAGGCTGCTCCAAAATACGAAAATATTGAAGATCTTGGATTGAAAGCTTGAAGATCAAGGCTCAGTTTCCACTTCTGGTTTTGGATGATGGTGTCTAGACCTCAGGACATCCTGAAAACATAAAGAAGGACCAGATCATTGGGATGTTCAAGGAGGGAGAACAATAGTTTAATTAAGTCTTAGAGGGCAGCATGTAAAATATGTGGTTGTGTCCAAATTAAGTTGAATTTAGTCCCCAGTGAATTCAGTAGATCAGTTAGTTCAAGGGTGGGCAACCTTGGCTCTTTTATGACTCGTGGACTTCAACTCCCAGAATTCCTGAGCCAGCGTGGCTCAGCTTGGAAACCTCTCCCTTTCCCCTCAGCACAGCTGGCTCAGGAATTCTGGGAGTCCATGAGTCATAAAAGAGCCGAGGTTGCCTACCCCTGAGGTAATTATTAGGAGATGTTTCTGTGTGTTTCAGTACAAACTGCTAGGAGGGCAGAAGCTGAGCGGAGTGAGGGGAGCTCAGCCCGCCATGTAGTGTAGTGCTTTCATGATCAGAAGGACATTTTCAGGTTGACGTCTAAGTAGATAAAGGACAAAAACGGGGGTGCTGAAGTGACACCAAGTGACCCCCCTTTTTACATGTAGGATATCCAATGGTGGGTTTCAGCCAGTTTGCACTGGTTTGACAGAATTGGTAGCTAATTTTTTGTTGTCTTCAGTGAACCGGCTTTTTCACAAGGCCCAGAATAAACCATTTCCGGAAGTCTGATGTGAGCCTTGGAGGCCTAGAGGAGGCCTCCCAGGTCCCGAATGGTGTACCGAAAGTGCGTGGATGCCACTTCTGGAAGTCCATTATGAACGTCAGAGGCCTGGGTGAGGCCTCCCAGGCCCAGAATGGAGTGCCAGGAGTACATGGATGCCACTTCCAGAAGTCCGTTCTGATCCTTGGAGGCCTGGGGGAGGCTTCCCAGGCCCAGAACAGCCCACCGGAACTGCATGGATGCCACTTCCGGAAGTCCGTTCTGGGCCTCAGAGGCCCGGGCCCAGAACGGACTTCCAGAAGTGGCATCCACACAGAGAATCAGTTGTTCAGTTATTTAAATCCCACCATTGAGGATAACATCTATGGAAGAGGTGGAGCTTTCCCATTCATTTCACAACAATAGCAACAACCCATTTGACCTGATACTACTAATACAGATTCTGATAGTAAACCTGGTTCTGGTAATGATAATCTCTGAATATCTGTACACTGTTTGTACTTTTTTAATGGTTCAATTTAGTGACTGGGAGTTTTTAATTAATACCTATTCTGTTCAAGTCTTTTTGACAAGAGGTCAGTTGAATAAGCAAATAAAAGGGTGACGAAGCTGCACTTGAACCTACAGAGTGACTGATTTTATAAGAGGCTTAAACCAGAAATGCAACCAGTATGGTGACATGGTTAAGGTGATGGAGAAGATCTGGGACAGCTCACCTTGAACATGAAATATAAATGTAGTAAGTAATAGTTTTTTTTAAGTCTGTCTTGTTTCTTTAATTGGGGTCATGGGGTCTTCTGAACGAACAGAGAAGAATGTGTAATCCATTTTTAACATATTTTTTATGTGGGGAGCACTGGAAAAGAATTTAAACAACCCAATGAATAGCCATTTCCAGCGGTATTACCCATTTTGTATTAACAATTGTTTTCTGGTTAGATCTTAGGAGGTATTCAGGAAAACAACCAAACAGGAGAATTTCCTAACAGACATTTTAGTAATCCATAGTCTATTTCCTTGAAAGCAAAGTAACTCTGGATTGGATTTCAAGGCTCAAAAAGACCAAACAAAAAAATTTAAAAATTGAGAAAGAACTAAATGCTGGCCAAGGTCTTGTCCTTATAGTCCTATATTTGCTTTTAAGGCAGATATTTCCAAGATCTCACAATTTTTGCACTAAGCTCTGACCCTCAAACTGACAAAAGAATAACAATTGGACCGCTAATACAGATGTGTTAATGTAAATGAAGCTCGGCTTCTTTGACTGACTCAGCAGATTCTTGGTGCAGTGGCGTAATAAAACGGACAGATGTGCTCGGCTCTCAGATATGCTTCATCGTGGAGGCAGTGCCAAATGAGCAGATTTTATTGTGTTATTCAGATAAAGCTGACAGACAAATATAGGCAATGTGTTAGGTTAGGACTTAGCCTGCATGCTCAGCAATCTGTATTCATGTGCATGTGAGGGTTAAGCTTCAGCATGCTGGACAGCTGCACTAATTCATATCACTTTATTGGCAGCGAGCAAAGTCAGTAATGACTTTTCTCTTCTCCTTTCAAAGCAGACAGAGACGTATTGGAGAGGAAGCAGTACAAAACGTGAAAGGTGAATCTAATAATCATGTCAATTTGGAATGCCTAATCCAAATATATGTCACTGTTTATATTAGAACAACCAACAATTTAAGGAAGTCAATATAAGGCACATAGCCAGTGCTGGGATTCAGCCAGTTAGCACCGGTTCAGGAGAACCGGTAGCTAAATTTTGTTGAGTTCGGAGAACTGGCTGAACCCATGCTGCTTCTGGAAGTCTGTGCTAGGCCTTGGAGGCCTGGTGGAGGCCTCCCAGGCCTAGAACAGCCCATAGGAAGTGCATGGATATCACTTCTGGAAGTCCATTCTAGGCCTGGTGGAGGCCTTCCAGGCCTAGAACAGCCCACAGGAAGTGCATGGATGTCACTTCTGGAAGTCCATTCTAGGCCTGGTGGAGGCCTTCCAGGCCTAGAACAGCCCACAGGAAGTGCATGGATATCACTTCTGGAAGTCCATTCTAGGCCTGGTGGAGGCCTTCCAGGCCTAGAACAGCCCACAGGAAGTGCATGGATGTCACTTCCGGAAGTCCATTCTAGGCCTCGGAGGCCCAGGCCTGCATTCACGCAGAGAACCGTATGTTCAGGTATTTGAATCCCACCACTGCATGTAGCCATTCCTCTATAATCAATATAAAAGCTTTACTGGACTGGACTGGCTTAAGCACTAGGTCCAGTTTGATCTAGGACTTAAAGCATCAGACTAGAAAGTGGGAGACCTGTGTTCTAATCCCACCTTAGCCATGAAAGCCAACTGGGTGAGCTTGGTCCATTCACTCTATCAACCCAATTTGTCTCACTGGGTGTTGTTGTGAGGAAAATAGCAAGAAGAAGATGTGCTGGATATGTTTGCCACCTTGAGTCATTGTAAAAACAATAGAAGTGGGATTCAAACAAACCAATACATAAACAAACAAATTCCCAATTCCCAACTTCCAACAATAGATGAAAACTAATCAAGTAGAGAAGTAACCTAGAATTAAGGAGAAACTTCCTAAGAGTGAGGACAGTTAACCAGTGGAGCAGCTTGCCTTCAGAAGCTGTGGTGCTTCATCATTGGAGGTTTTTAAGAAGAGACTGGACAGCTACTTGTCTGGAATGGTATAGGTCTCCTGCTTGAGCAGGGGGTTGGATTAGAAGACCTCCAGGGCCCCTTCCAGCTCTATTCTGAGTGCGACTGTGACTTGATTAGAGTAGCAGTAGGACCTGTTTGGAGATCTGATGGGTGCTTTATCCAATAATCCTGGAGAACCTCTATCTGTATAGTCACTAATAGTCAATACTGACCTGATGGTATTTAATCAATCAATCAATCAATCAATCAGTATTCTCAATTAAACTTTCTTGGAGATTATAGTGTGCAGCAAATATTAAGGAATACTATTTAACTCTTTTCTTAGTTTAATCATGATACTTTCAGCAGAGCAAATAGTTTATTTGAGTCAAATTCATTACAATATGAGTTAGCTGGGGAAACCACAGTAAACAGTAACAAAGGCAGATTGTATTCTATATGACTATAATGGGATCTAGTTCTCATCCCCATATTCCTTCCTTCCTGCCTTCCTTCCTTCCTCCCTCCCTCCCTCCCTCCCTCCCTCCTTCCTTCCTCCCTCCCTCCCTCCCTCCCTCTATTCTCTTTGCTACTTTACACAAGCAGTGATTAAAAACAGCAACAATTGAGGCTAGTGATTGTATGTTTGTGTATCTAATTGTAGCTTTGGCCATTCTGAGAAAGATTTTTTTTTTTCAGTAGTAGGCAGCAAGTAAATGGCACTGGAATAAATAATTTTTATATCAAGACTGTCAGAGCTATTTTTTTTCTGCCAGTTCTTGGCTACCATTCTGTTTAGACCAGATGGCCTTTTTTGTGTGCCTGTATAATCTTAATTCTCCTTCCCTCTCCAGAATTGTTCCGATACTGCAGAAGATGAAATTTAAATACAGTTTCAGAAAGTATATATGCAAGTGTTCAGTTCTTTCTTTTGTTAGGTAAAATCAAAACTGACTCACTCTTTGATCCGTTCTGAATATTAATCAACAATGGCATTGAAAAATAGCTGGACTGTGGTCAAAAACCAAGCAGAGTCTGGCCTTGTTAATAATCAGATGGGAGAACTCCAGAGAATATGAGGATTGTAGATGAAAATTCAAAAAAAAAGAAAAAGAAAGAAGAAATCCATTGAAAGCCATCTCAGTAATATTGAAGAAAATTATATGAAATTACCAGTTGAAGGAGACTTGATTATTCATCTCATCTGTGTCACATGGGATTGAATAAAGGTCGGTACAATGCAGTAAGCCATAATTCATGATTTATAATCATAAACTTTATTGTTGTTGTTGTTAGTTGAGAAGTTGTGTCCGACCCATCGTGACCCCATGGACAACATTCCTCCATGCCTTCCTGTCCTCTACCATCTTCTGGAGTCCATTTAAGGCAGCTCACGCCTACTGCTTCAGTGACTCCACCCAGCCACCTCATTCTCTGTCATCTCTTGTTTGACCATGTCCAGCTTGCCTTGGTTCATGGATCTTACATTCCAGATTCCTATGGAGAAAAGATCTTTACAGCATCGGACTTTCCTTTCACCACCAGATGCATCCACAGCTAAGCGTCCTTTTGGCTTTGGCCCAGTCGCTTCACTCTTTCTGGTGCGACTAGTACTAGCCCTCTGATCTTCTCCAGTAGCATATTGGACACCTTCTGATCTGAGGGGCTCATCTTCCAGTGTCATATCTTTTTACTTTTTGGTACTGTCCATGTGGTTTTCATGGCAAAGATACTGGAGTCGGTTGCCATTTCCTTCTCCAGTGGATTACATTTTGTCAGAACTCTCTGCTATGACTTGTCCCTGACGGACAAGTCATAGCAGAGAGTTCTGACAAAATGTGATCCACTGGAGTAGCATGGCATAGCTCATAGCTATGGAGTAGCATGGCATAGCTCATAGCTTCATTGCATTATGCAAGCCCCTTTACCATGACAAGGCAGTAATCCATGAAGGAGATAAACTTTATTAGTTTGTTATAATTTTAAATGTTATCATGTTTAGTGTAATTCTAGTGTTTATATTATACACTTGCCGTGGTTTCCTATGCCAGAATTGAAAAAGCCATATTGTTTTGGGTGATTTAAATGTTTTTTATGGTATAAATAGTTGGTGCCTATGGTTAGTTTACATGTGTAAGTCAAACTGAAAACGACACACATTAATTCCACAAATAACTGTTCAGTCACATCATGCAATCCTCGCACAACACAACCCTTTCATCCGTTCAGCCTTTGAACCTTCCATCCATCTTCCAACCAAGCAAAAGTTTAATGGATATCTTCAGAATGAGTCATTAAGATGTGCTAATTCCAACCTTATGAGTAGTACTGAGTAATTGTGATGGAAACAATAAATAGATATGTGAGTCAATCCTCACATATGAGACTTTTAATTGAATTGACTCATTTAAACACATCCAGGGCTCTTTTTACTGTAGTCCCACACTAGCATAAAACAACTGTATGATTTTAGAAGAGACAGAATGTTTAAAGGCAAAATACCACTGGATCCTTTTCTTAATTCGGTCTTTCAAGTAACTGCAATTATATATTATTTTCAAATGCTGCTTTATTTTGACAAGAATTCTAATGGGCCAGTATTAGTAATACTTAGTAAAATATTACTAAAATTAGTAATATTTTAGAAGTATCATGGGGAGGGGAAAATCCTGTTTTGGTCACTTTTCCTAGCCTCATCCACTTATTTCAGGGAAAAGTGAAGAAGTTTGATTGCACTGATTAGAATATTATCAGGAGACAGAAAGAAGGAAGAAGAAAGAGGAGATCAACTCAAGAATACATGGCTAATATTAATTACGATGAGAATTCCTCCACACAACTGTACCTGCTTTCAACATCAAGATGTCAACTGAGAATGTGTCCAACTTGTATTATGTAACATTTCTACTCATGTTCGTCTGCCCTCACTGTCATGCATTCCCATTCCATGCATAATCTACCAATTTCTACCTAGGAAGATAAAGGAGAGATGATTTGCAACCTCTACATAAGGAAGAATAGAATAGAGTAGAGTGGAGTGGAATGGAATGGAATGGAATGGAATGGAATGGAATGGAATGGAATGGAATGGAATGGAATGGAATGGAATGGAATGGAATAGAATAGAATAGAATAGAATAGAATAGAATAGAATAGAATAGAATAGAATAGAATATGGGAAGAATAGAATAGAAAAGAATATGGGAAGAATAGAATAAAAAGAATATGGAAAGAATAGAATAGAAAAGAATATGGAAAGAATAGAATAGAGTAGAGTAGAGTAGAGTAGAGTAGAGTAGAGTAGAGTAGAGTAGAGTAGAGTAGAGTAGAGTAGAGTAGAGTAGAGTAGAGTAGAGTAGAGTAGAGTAGAATAGAATTCTTTATTGGCCAAGTGTGGTTGGACACACAAGGAATTTGTTTCCGGTGCATAAGCTCTCAGTGTACATACAAGTAATAGTGGTGATCATGATCATATACAACATGAAAATACTTTCATCATAAATCGTGAAATACAACAATTCATCATAAATCATAAGATGCAACACTTAGTGATAGTCATAGAGTACTAGCTAAGCAAACAACATAAATAATACTAGGGTACAAAAAAACCCCAATATAAATTGTAAGGTACAAGCAGCAAGTTATAATAAGGATAGGTAATAGGAAAGATGAGGAGTATCATAGTAATTGTTGTGGGTGTCTCACGACTGGATGATGACATATCAGAGGGGGAGGAAGCACAAGCAGGCCCCTCTGGGTATTTCCCCCCCCCCCCCGGCAGCCGAATCAGATAATGAGGAGTTTTGTATGCATTCTGAATCAGACTCTCCAAATGATGAGTCAGATTTAGAGCAAGAAGAGAAATGGATTGATCCGAGGTTCCGAAGGTTTGATAAGCGAAGGTGTCAGTTAACTGGAAAAAGGAAGTAATGGGGGGAAGTGACGTATCGGACACTATATTAGAGGGGGGAAGTAGACTACGCCCTTGTTACGAGCAACGTTTATCAATGAGAGGTTTGGAAACTTTTGCAATGCTTTGAAAGTCTGATGTTTTGAAAACCTAGCGAAGGATAATGAGGTCTCGGACAATGTGATAAAGACAGAGTGAGTAATTGGGAGGTTTGGAAGGAGTTTGTTGTAATCTAAATGTAAATAATTAGTCTTGGATGTTTTGCCAGCAAAATGTCAGCAGTTTGCTTTGAAATGAATCCTTTTGAAATGTGTTTAATAAATCTCTTAAAGACATTTACGTAGCTTTTAATGAGCTGAGAGAGACCAGACATAACAGATTGCTCGTAACCTTTAAAACAGAAAAGACGAAAATTAATCCGAGCTTTCAGTGACGTCATGGAGGAACTCCTTGCTGATAACCCGGCTCTGCATCTATTAGTTCAAAATCTCCAGCAACAAATTGGACATTTGCAACAGCAGATTCAAGCCACAGCAGCAGCCCCAGCTCCAGCCCCCCCTCCCAGAAGAAACAGATGTTACTTAGCCTTGCCTGATAAGTTTACTGGAGAGCGTAGTAAATTTCCAGCTTTTTTAAACCAATGCAAAACATTCATTGCCTCAACTCCAGCAGATTTCCAGCTTGATGAAACAAAAGTAGCGTTCATTCTAAGTTTACTGTCTGGGCCAGCTGCTGATTGGTCGTCTCCTCTGATAGACGGACAAGATCCTGTTCTGCGCAATTATGCAGGATTCTGCCAGCTGATGGAAAGAGAATTTGTTGACCCACTTCGTAGACAAAATGCCACTCGGCGAATACGAGAGCTAAGTCAAGGATCGCGCTGCGTAGCGGAATATATATCAGATTTTCGCCGCCTAGCTCAAGAAATTAATTGGAATGAGGAGGCTCTCATGGAAATCTTTCAAGATGGCCTGTCTTCCCAGATCTTGAATGGATTGAAAACTACTGTAATACCCGCGACCCTGGATGCATTATACCAACATTGTTTGGCTATGGAGGCGCAAACGCAAGCCATGGATGCCCGCCTGGTCAAACAGATGGTTCCAGTCACCGGAAGTGCCAAGCCAGTTCCTGCACCACGCAGAGGATTCCAGACCCTACCTATCACCCCACCCATCCCGGCACCCAGACGTATTGTCCAAACATGGCCGGCTTACACTGAGAGGCGCCCTGCACCCATGACCAGAGATGAGCCCATGGATCTTGGTGCAGCCAGATCTCGTTTGACCGAGGCTGAGAAGGCAAGACGGAGAGCTGAGGGCTTATGCCTATACTGTGGAGAGATGGGTCACTTCGTCATGGCCTGCCCCCAGAAAAGACGTGGTACGGCAGGTCCTACTCCTGTTCCAGCTCGGCCTCCCACTCAGCAGTTTCAAGCCACCTTGCCGGGAAACGGCCAGAGCCCGGCCTAATGGAAACATTGGGTCGGGCAGGCGCCAAACCCAGTTCCAGTTCCGCAGACGATGACCCCGGTCCTCCGAGACATCTGATCCTAGCAACCAATATACTTCTGGGAAATCATGCCCAGGGTATTCCGGCCCACGCCTTGTTGGATTCTGGAGCCACCACCAATTTCATGAATGAAGCTTTCGCTCGTCAGCATGCCATACCTTTGTGCTCCGTGAAGCCACCTATGTTGGTTGAGACAATCGATGGTCGTGAGTTGTTGTCTGGACCGATCAAGTTTATGACCCAGCCCATACGCCTGGTCATAGGACAACATGAAGAAGCCATCCAATTCTATGTTACCAAGGGACTTCATTTCCCCTTAGTTCTCGGCCTAGCCTGGTTGAGAACCCATGATCCTTGTGTGGTGTGGTCCCAGAACTTTGTTTCATTTCCCAGTTTGCAATGCGTAGACCACGTACGCCAAGTTTGTGCAGCTCAGCTACCATCCCACCCTGACATCACCTTGCCGGCCAATCTAGCGGACTTTGCAGATATATTCAATGAGAAAGAGGCAGACCAATTGCCTCCGCATAGACCATATGACTGTGCCATTGATTTGCTACCAAATGCCAAGCTTCCAAGGGGACGCCTTTACTCCATGTCAGAACCCGAGTTGGCCGCATTGAAAGACTTTGTGGACAAAAACCTGGCCAGGGGTTTCATTCGTCCCTCTTCCTCGCCTTTGTCAGCTCCTGTGTTATTCGTGAAGAAGAAAACCGGAGATTTACGCCTATGCTGTGACTATCGCAAGCTCAATGCCATCACGGTGCGCAACCGGTACCCTCTGCCTTTGATTCCTGATCTCATGGACCGTCTCCGATCAGCGACCATCTTCACCAAGATAGATTTAAGGGGTGCTTACAACCTGGTTCGCATTCGAGAGGGGGACGAGTGGAAGACCGCGTTTGGAACCAGGTATGGTCATTTTGAATATACCGTTATGCCCTTTGGACTCACCAATGCTCCGGCCGTCTTTCAACATTTCATGAATGACATCTTCCGGGATTTATTAGATCAATTTGTGGTGGTTTACCTCGATGACATCCTGATTTACTCCCCGTCACGAGCCACTCATCTTCAGCATCTCCGGAGAGTTTTGCAACGCTTGAGGGAGCATCACCTTTACGCCAAGTTAGAGAAATGTCAATTCTATCAAACCACCATTGAGTTTCTGGGACATGTGATTTCTCCACAAGGCATCGCCATGGACCCTGGCAAGGTTGAGGCCTTGCAAACCTGGCAACCACCATGTAAAGCAAAAGATGTCCAAAGATTTTTGGGATTTGCGAACTATTACAGGATATTTATTCCGAGATTTTCTGCCTTGACTGCGCCCCTTACTCGACTGTTACGGAAAGGCGTTAAGTTCCACTGGGGCGATGCCGAGCAACAGGCGTTTCAGACCCTCAAAAAGGCTTTTGTTCAGGAACCCATTCTCAAGTATCCAGATCCTTGTCGACCCTTTGTAGTGGAGGCTGACGCCTCAGATGTTGCAGTAGGGGCCGTGCTACTTCAAACACGCCAAGATGGCGGCCCCCTGTTCCCGTGTGCTTATTACTCCAGGAAACTGAGTCCCTCCGAACGCCATTATACCATTTGGGAAAAGGAACTATTGGCCATCAAGACTGCTTTTGAGACCTGGAGACACCACCTGGAAGGAGCCCGCTACCAAGTTGAAGTTCGAACTGACCATAAAAACTTGGAATTTTTGCAATCTGCCAGGAAATTGAATCAACGTCAAATCCGTTGGTCTTTGTTCTTCGCTCGATTCAACTTCAAAGTCACCTACATTCCGAAAGGGTACAACAAAAGAGCAGATGCCCTGTCCCGTAAACCTGAGTATCTACAGGTCAAGGATCCCTTACCGCTTCGAACCATTCTGCCTATCGAATCGATCGCAGCCGTGCATGATCCGGTAGATCTACGACGACAGATTCGGGAAGCGCAGCAACTAGATGACTTTGCAATACGGAAGAGACAAGAGGTGGGTCCCGACTCACCTTGGACCTTGTCCGAGGGACTATTACGCTTCCGCAACCTGTTATATGTTCCAGCAGGCCCACTCCGGGGTCTCATCCTGACTCAATGTCATGATAACCCTGCGGCAGGTCATTTTGGGTTCTTTAAGACTCTTCACTTAGTGTCTCGGACTTTTTGGTGGCCCAGACTTCGCCATGATGTGCAATCCTATGTGAATTCCTGTGTATGGTGCCGTCAGGCAAAACATGCCACAGGAGCCCCTCCGGGATTATTACAGCCTTTACCCACGCCGGAGAGACCCTGGGGAGCTATTTCCATGGACTTCTTGACTTGTCTACCTGTTTCTGCCGGCTACACCGTTGTCTTTGTAGTGGTGGACATGCTGACCAAAATGGCACATTTCATTCCTTGCCGAAGAATACCGACGGCCAAGGTCACTGCTCAGCTGTTCATTCAACATATCTTCCGGCTACACGGTTTGCCTGACAAAATAGTGTCCGACCGAGGAACCCAGTTCACCTCGGAGTTCTGGAGAGAACTCATGTCTGCGCTTCAAGTCCAAGTTAATCTAGCCTCCACGCATCACCCAGAGACTGATGGGGGTACAGAGAAAGTGATTGGCATTCTGGAGCAGTATTTGCGTTGTTTCATCAACGACCAACAGAACGATTGGTCCAAATATCTCTCCGTGGCCGAATTCGCTTTCAACAACTCTCAGCACACTTCCACTCAGACCACCCCGTTTTTTGCCAACTACGGCTATAATCCCAGATTTTTCCCGCTCACGCTCCTCGATTCTCCAGTTCCAGTTGCAGAAGACTATTTAACCGAACTGCAGTCAGTCCACGAGATGGTTAAGCAGCACTTGACTAAGGCCAAGGAAGACTACAAGCGGGTTGCAGACCGCTCGCGTCGCGACACGCCGCCGTTAGCTGTAGGAGATCGGGTTTGGCTCTCCACCAAGTACTTGTTTCCAGGGAGAATTCACCGCAAGCTTGATCAACGTTTCATGGGTCCTTTTCCTGTGGAGATGGTCATCAATCCGGTGACCTATCGTTTGACTTTGCCTAGGTCTTTTCGTGTACATCCCGTGTTTCATCGCTCCTTGCTTGTTCCTGTCAACCCTGATTCTCCGCTTCGACCTCCTGATCCGGGCCCGACAGCTCGCCGTGCTCAAGTTCCTGTTTCCCGGTTGGAGGTGTCCGGCATCCGAGATTCCCGATGGCTCAACGACCGCTTCCAATATTTGGTTGATTGGACCGGGGGTGGGCCCGCTGCTGGCTCTTGGGTAGATGCTCAGGATATTGAGGCTCCTGAGTTAACGCGGGATTTTCATACTGTATTTCCCTCCAAACCGCATCCCTTCCGACGGCCCCCGGGGGAGGGGCCTGTGGGGGGGGATAGTGTTGTGGGTGTCTCACGACTGGATGATGACATATCAGAGGGGGAGGAAGCACAAGCAGGCCCCTCTGGGTATTTCCCCCCCCCCGGCAGCCGAATCACATAATGAGGAGTTTTGTATGCATTCTGAATCAGACTCTCCAAATGATGAGTCAGATTTAGAGCAAGAAGAGAAATGGATTGATCCGAGGTTCCGAAGGTTTGATAAGCGAAGGTGTCAGTTAACTGGAAAAAGGAAGTAATGGGGGGAAGTGACGTATCGGACACTATATTAGAGGGGGGAAGTAGACTACGCCCTTGTTACGAGCAACGTTTATCAATGAGAGGTTTGGAAACTTTTGCAATGCTTTGAAAGTCTGATGTTTTGAAAACCTAGCGAAGGATAATGAGGTCTCGGACAATGTGATAAAGACAGAGTGAGTAATTGGGAGGTTTGGAAGGAGTTTGTTGTAATCTAAATGTAAATAATTAGTCTTGGATGTTTTGCCAGCAAAATGTCAGCAGTTTGCTTTGAAATGAATCCTTTTGAAATGTGTTTAATAAATCTCTTAAAGACATTTACGTAGCTTTTAATGAGCTGAGAGAGACCAGACATAACAGTAATACAGCTTTATTAGTATTTTGACAGTGTTGTAGGAATTAGTTGTTAAGCAGAGTGACGGCATAAGCAGAGAAAGAAGAAAGGGAGGGAGGAAAGGCTGAAGGGAGGAAGGGAGGGAGGGAGGAAGGAGGGAGGGAGGGAGGGAGGGAAGGAAGGAAGGAAGGAAGGAAGGAAGGAAGGAAGGAAGGAAGGAAGGAAGGAAGGGAAGATGGTCCTTGCCAGATTCCCCCAATAATAGTCTCAATAGGGAGCAGGAAGTTGGAAGCTACTCCATCTGCTACTGTTGTTGTTTTTTTGCCTGCTGTTGACCATTCTATTTCTCTATTTAGGTAACAAAATGTCTCTGAAATGATGACCTAATAGGGCACAGCTTGGCTAGCATAGAATAAAAAATGTAAATTAAAATTGAACTTATATGGAAAAGCCTAGAGTGATTAACAGTGTAACTGTAAGCCACCCTATAGGGAAGATGGGTGTCATGGATGAATGAATGAATGAATGAATGTAATAATTGTCCAAAATCATTCTTGTGAGATATACAGGTAATCCTCGACTTACGTCTACAACTGAGCCCAGAGTTTATGTTGCTAAGTGAGAAATTTGTTAAGTGAGTGTTGCCCCATTGTACAACTTGTCCTGCCCCGTTTGTTAAGTGAATCACTGCAGTGCTTAAATTAGGACCACGGTTCTTAAGTGAATTTGGCATCCCCCATTGACTTTGCTCATCAGAAAGTCACAAAAGTCACATGACCCCGGGACACTGCGACCATCATAAATATGAGTCATTGCTAAGCATTCGAATTTTGATCACATGACCATGGGGATGCTGCAAAAGTCATAAGTGTGAAAAAATGGTCAAAAGTCACTTTTTTCAGTGCCGTTGTAACTTTGACTGGTCACTGAATGAACTGTTGTAAGTCGGGAACTTCCTCTATTAGGTATCTGTGTCACTATTGTCATGTTTTAATGATGGAGGCTATCTTCACATTATTAGGCCAGGTTTTAAGATTTTCTTCCTAATTTAAAATAATAATAATAATAATAGTAGTAGTAATAATAGTAACAACAGCAGCAGTAGTAATAATAAAGTTGGAAATGACCTTAAAGGTCATCAAGTCCAACCCCCTGCTCAGGCAGGTAACCCTATACCATTTCAGATAAATGGCTGTCCAGTTTCTTCTTAAAAATTTCCAGTGTTGAAGCATTCACCGCTTCTGGAGGCAGGTTGTTCCACTGATTAATTCTTCTCACTGTCAGGAAGTTTCTCCTTAGTTCTAGGTTGCTTCTCTCCTTGATTAGTTTCCATCCGTTGCTTCTTGTCCTGTCTTCAGGTGCTTTGGAGAATAGCTTGACTCCCTCTTCTTTGGGGCAACCCCTGAGATATTGGAACATTACTATGATGTCCCCCCTCGTCCTTCTCTTCATTAGACTAGACATCCCCAATTCCAGCAACCGTTCCTTATATGTTTTAGCCTCCAGTCCCCTGATCATGTTTGTTGCTCTTCTCTGTACTCTTTCTAGAGTCTCAGCATCTTTTTTTACATTGTGGTGACCAAACTGTTCCATTCCAAAACAGGTTCGTCTCATTTTTTGTTTACTTCCTATGAGAATCTGAAGCCTTTTCAAAGATCCGTCACAAATTGAACTAAATAAAACTTCTGCTAGAAAAGCCACTGAGAAACCAAACTGTAAAGCACAAAAAAAGAGAGAGGGATGAAATATGTGTCAAATTTAGAAAGAAAGAAAAAAGAATAGCTTTATTTCTTTTTAATATTTCACAGGAACACATATTATGACATAGATATTTAATAAGCTGGTCCTTTTTGATTCCAACTGTCACGTTGGCAACATTGATAAATGCTGCTGAACATAAAGAATTTGACACGGTGTTGTTTTAATATCTTCTTATAATGGAAATTCTTATGCATGAGAATTATTTTTCGATCCTGTCCTGTTCCTCCTATTGCTGTCATTTGAACATGAAAAGTCCATCAGGTGCATTACCTTAGGATATTATTTTCTTGTTTTATAAATAAATGATATCAGTCTGGTGTGATGAAATGCCAGACAAATAAAAGGACCAACGTAAGGAAGATTGTCAATTTCTTCAAAATTAAGCAGAAGTGAAGATTTAAATTGGCGGTGGATATTCCTTTGAAAGAAAGGCCTCCACATACTTGTAAAAATTTTCGAGAGGAACTTGTGGTTGATAAATGCATGGAACATAAAATAATACAGTTGGGAGGAACCTCAAAGGTCTTCTAGTCCAACCTCCTGCTTGAGCAGAAGACCTTACACCATTTTAGACAAGTGGTTGTCCAGTCTCTTTCTGAAAGCCTCCATTGGTGGGGCACCCACAACTTCTGAATGCAAGCTGTTCCATTGGTTAATTGTTCTCACCGATAGGAAGTTTCTCCTTAGTTCTAGGTTACTTCTCTCTTTGCTTAGTTTCTTGTCTTGCCTTTTGGTGCTTTGGAAAATAGTTTGACCCCCCTCGTCTTTGTAGGAGCCTCTCAAATATTGGAACAGTGTTATCATTTCCCCCGTAGTCCTTATTTTCCTTAGACTGTTTCATTAGTTGAATGTTCTTACAGTCAGGGAATTTTCCTTAGTTCTAAGCTACTTCTCTCCTTGATCAGTTTCCAACCATTGCTTCTTGTCCTGCCTTCAGGTGCTTTGGAGAATAGCTTGACTCCCTCTTCTTTGTGGGCAGCCCCTGAGATATTGGAACACTGCTATCATGTCCCCCCTCGTCCTTCTCTTCATTAAACTACACAGGGTTCCTTGGTGCTCTCTGAGTTTGCTTGTTTCCTTGCAGACATTCCATTAGCCTGTGGGAAGTCAGCCCCCTCAGAGAAGGAAATATTAAAAGGGCAGAAAAATATATTTCCTCCAAGGATCTTAAAGAGACAGAAAAGCATGCCCAGTTTTTCTTAATAGCCTCAAGTCTGCCTCCCCCAAGCAGAAACCAGCTCTGTACAAATGCAGATGTAAACCATCAGGAAAGTTGGAGCTAGGAGATTAGGAAGACAAAGACCTAAAATCTGCATACCCCACCTGAGACAGGACATGGTAGAATTAACTCACAAAGGCCAAAGGGCATACCCAAACTCAGGTCAGAATACATGATACAGGAAATAGCCTCAAAAAAGGAACAGGAAATAACTCCAAACAAAAGGCTCCAGAGAGTATAAAAATCCACTCCCTACATGTGCTAGCTCCTTTTTTTCTGCCAGAGCCATCTTTCTGTCTGGCTCCCCTCTTCAATAAACAACAGCCTTCTTCCCAAAGCAGTTGCCATGTTTATTCCCAGCTTGGATGAACCACAATGAAGACTTTTCTTCCAACAACTCTAAGTAGGTAACATCATCAGTGCTAGCACTGACTAATACTGATGATGTTTCCCAGTTTGGTTAATGAAATGTCTGTAAGAAAACAAGCAAGCTCAGAGAGCATCAAGGACCCCTCAACTTTTATATATATATATATATATTGTGGTGACCAGAACTGGATGCAGTATTCCAAATGTGGTCTTACTAAGGATTTGTAAAGCAGTTTTAGAACTTCACCTCGACTTGATTCTATCCCTCTATTAATGCAGCCTAGGATTGCACTGGCTTTTTTACAGGAGTCCCCACTACTTTATTTTATATTATTTCCTTTTGTACTGACTTATTTTATATTATTTCCTTTTTCACCTGTTCTCCGTTAATTAGGATTAAACTTGTCCAATAATACTTCAGCCGGAATGGAAACTGTATCAGTTGGAAAATGTACCAAATGGAGAGTTGAGTAAGTCCCCTTTGCCTTCCCAACAGAATTAGGGGGGGGGGATCACTATTTGCAGATGACACAGTAGGCACATTTCTTCCCTTATTTTTAACTTAGGTTGTCATGCAGCATAAAATAACCATGTTAAAGGGTAAATAAAAGCAATTTGAAAGATTCCTCCCCCTCAATTTTTATGAGAATGCCTTTTCCATTGTAACAGTTTTTTGTCTTTAAGTAAACATTTAATTAGCCTTTAAAAATGTGTAGAAATATTTTTCCCCAGAAACAACTAGTTGTCACTTTGATTGCATCTCGAGAGATCTAGTCATTCCAGGGTTGACTTTCACACATCAGTCTGACCTGTGGACACCTCTTCTTCATAGATGTCAGAGGTTACAATCAAGATTCTACTTGGAACCCACTTCTGGACTTTGTGCTTTGATGAAACTTTGATTTTGGGTTTTACCAATTAGATAGGTTTGTCATTATAGAAATGGCTAGTTTATACTATTATGTAAACTAATAGTTCGATGTTATTGTTTTATTTTACTGCACCAAAGAGAGCCGGAAATCAATGTCTTTTTTTTTCTTTTTCCCTCTTTCCCTACACTTTCCCCTTCCCTTCTCCCTCCCCTATTTTCCTACTTTTTTGTATTTTTGTATTTTATATTATAAACTAATAAAAAAATGAAAAAAAAAAGATTTATTTCTTCAAGCTACTCTTTTCCAAAGTTAAAAAAAATTTGCATTTTGTAATTTAAACTAATGATAGAAAATACCCCTGCTAGTATTCCAAACTTGCCTGTTTTTAAAATATTTTTTTATGTTTGTTCTTCTATGAAATATTTTATGTTAATTTCCCAACATAACAGTTTTGAGAATTATTTTTTTCTGACAAGACAGAGAAAGTACAAAACATGAGACCACAACTGACAGGCCAAGATAATAGGTTGGAAAATAATGCTTTGCTGATTATACAGAAGAAAATTATCTAAGATCCCTCTCACAATTATTGCTTTTGAGCCAGGTTTCACCCTATATGCATTTGACATTATATCATGCTCCAGGTAGGGTTTTAAAGAAATATGAATGCAGTTTCCATTCTGAACACAGACATACACATATACATACAAACGCAAAAAGAAATTTAACCTTTATATCCATGCTATGGAGATATTCATATAGTCTATTTATGGAGATATCAAATACTAAAGATGTTGAGACTTTAGAAAAAGTGCACAGAAGAGCAACAAAGATGATCAAGGGACTGGAGGCTAAAGCATATAAGGAAAGGCTGCAGGAATTGGGTATGTCTAGTTTAACAAAGAGAAGGATGAGGGGGTACATGATAGCAGTGTTCCAGTATCTCAGGGGCTGCCACAAAGAAGAGGGAGTCAAGCTATTCTCCAAAGCACCTGAAGGCAGAACAAGAAGCAACAGATGGAAACTGATCAAGGAGAGAAGCAACCTAGAACTAAGGAGAAACTTCCTGACAGTTAGAACAATTAACCAGTGGAACAACCTGCCTCCAGAAGCGGTGAATGCTCCAACACTGGAAGTGTTTAAGAAGAGACTGGACAGCCATTTGCCTGAAATGTTTCCTGCCTGAGCAGGGGGTTGGACTAGAAGAACTCCAAAGTGCCTTCCAACTATTCTATTCTATTCTATTCTATTCTATTCTATTCTATTCTATTCTATTCTATTCTATTCTATTCTATTCTATTCTATTCTATTCTATTCTATTCTATTCTGTTCTATATGATTCACATGAGGTAATTTATATTATTTTTACTTTTTAAAAATGTATTAATCCAATTTACATGGCCACCCATCTCATGGAAAATTATTTGGGGCAGCATATAGCAATGCAACAGTAAAATCAATCAATCAATCAATCAATCAATCATCACCTAAAATCATTCTAATTCTTAAGGGAACATTAAAAACTATAAAAGCAGCACTATCCCCAAATATGTTTATAGTCTTGTCCCTACCTCTCATAGACAGATGTTCACTTGGCAGGATTTGATGTTGTATCCTCAAAGGTCATAAAACTATGTGAGTTTTTCTTTACAAGGAGAAATTGAAATCACTGCATATACTGCATTACACCTAATTGCCTTTAAAACACACATGGGTGGCAGACTTAATTTCTTATTCTTATTAGCAAATTCTTAGCTTGATTCCAATCTAGGATTGCACTTTTAAAAATGAACTTTTAGGGGAAAGTTGCTAAATCTGTTACTAATGCAACTGCTAGTTGAAATAGTAAAAGCACTTAGACTTATATACCGCTTCACGGGGCTTTATAGCACCCTCTAAGCAGTTTACAGAGTCGGCATCTTGCCCCCAACAATCTGGGTCCTCATTTTACTGACCTTGGAAGGATGGAAAGTTGAGTCAACCTTCAGCAGATTAGGATTGAAGTCCTGGCAGTCAGCAGAGTTAGCCTGCAATACTGCATTCTAACCACTGTGCCAACACGGCTCTTATATTGGGTCTATTTCAATGAACATTTGTTGGATTTTTAAAGGATTTTGGTTCCCCAGCGTGAAAGGAAAAAATATATCAATAATTCTTTTATGAGTGGTTTGTATCAATTATAAATTAGACCTGAGCTTGCGAACAAATACTTGGCTTTTAGTTGCTAATGACCTCCAGTAGGAAATGGTGACAGTTTGTATCAGCACACATGTCTTCCTATAAATGGAATGAGACAAGAAAGTAAGATAAAAAGGGAATGGAGCCTTGCTGATGGGTAAACCTTTTGCAATGACATGTCTAGGAACAGTAATGAGGAAAGTAGTGGTTAGAACAAGGACAAGGAAGAACAGGAAACTAGCTCAGTACCAACGCAATGGTCAGTTCCAGGAAAAGGGAACTAGCAAAGGTGCTGTTCTAGAAAGTCATGTGTTGATGGTTTTAACAAGAAAAGGGAAATGGGATGATTATTGGGTGGTCCCAGAAAATAAGGGGTGGGCACCATACTAAGGTATAAAGCAGCGGTTCTCCACCTTTTTCAGGCCGAGACCCCGACCTGCGTCACGCATGCGTGGCGCGATCCCGACCTGCACTACGCATGCGTGGCGCGATGGCCCAAACTGTGCATGTGCGGCGCGATGACCTGAACCGCACATGCGTGGCACGTGCGCAACGGTCTGCATCGCGCATGCATGGCACGATGGTCAGAACTGCGCATGTGCAGTGCACATGACGGCCCGAATCGCACATGCGTGGCATGCGTAATGGCCTGAATTGCGCATGCACGGCACGCGCGATGGGCTGCATCGTGCATGCACGGTGCTACCCCCGCACATGCGCAGTGCTGCCCCCTGCGCCGGCCGAGGGGAAAAGGGGAAAAAATGGCGGACTGCGGTGTTTGGCGACCCCCGTGAAATGGTCATTTGACCCCAAATGGGGTCGCGACCCACAGGTTGAGAACCGCTGGTAGCCGCTCTGAGTCCTTTGGAGAGGAGTGGCATAAAAATCTAATTAAAATAAAATAAATTTAAATAAATAAAGCCTGCCTCAGAGATGAAGGCATTGCCACCTGGCCACAAGCCGTCACGCTTAGTGACTACTTGTCCATTTGGCCCTCATTGCAATGGGTTGGAATGTAAGTACCAAATCTTTGCTTTAAATTTTAATAAACCTCTGGAACTAAAGTGACACTTTTGTTGTGTGGTGTCTCTTGTTTCATTTGAACAATTTTTCCCCCCTGACACCTGGTACTGATTTCAAGAGCCTGCTCAGATTTTTATGTTGTTATACAAACCTAAAGTTGTTTCCTAATTGGAAGCATCTTGAAGTGATGGTATAAAGGAGACGTTAAAAGAATAAAAACAATACACAATGAAAACATATTCATTAAAAAGGTGGCGGTGGAAAGCATTCTTTGGGTCCTGCTTTGAGAGGTTGGCTATTGTAATGCTCCAGTATTAGATATGGTAAAGAAAGGCTGAGTGCCAAAGAATTGAGGCCTTTGAACTATGATGCTGGAGAAGACTCCGATCAAACTGGTCAGTCCTAGAGGAGGTCAACCCCGACTGCTCTTTAGAAGGCCAGATCCTGAAGTTGAAACTCAAATACTTTGGCCACCTAATGAGAAGGAAGGACTCCCTGGAGAAGAGCCTAATGCTGGGAAAGATGGAGGGCAAGAGAAGAAGGGGACGACAGAGAATGAGGTGGCTGGATGGAGTCACTGAAGCAGTAGGCATGACCTTCAATGGACTCCAAAAGATGGTACAGGAAGACCTGGAGGAACATTGTCCATGGGGTTATGATGGGTCAGACATGTCTTCACAACTAACAACAACAACAAAGAGACCACAAAAATATTCCAAGTTTGAATCCACTGATTGGGCCATTCCAGCATCACTGGATATGCTCCTACACTGTTCCCGCTGGAAATATCTGAACTCAAAACATCTCAGCATGGCTGGAATAGCATTAAAACATTTCGTGTAAGGTTGGCACAATTTGCTTTGAACTGTTGTTCCAAGCTCAGAGTAGCATAACTTTTGCAGGAAACCTTTAAACATTTCAACAAACAAATGTTGTACAGAATGCTTCTGCAGAACGCTTCTGTAAATGATCCAATTTTCCTGTTTGTCATCTCATTTGGATGAAAATTATAGGCAAATTACACAGTTATAAGTTGAAAAGAAAACTGAAAAACCCGACACCAATTTATATCAATTTATTGAGTTTCATCCACTTGTTATGGTCTAGAAATAAAGCAGAGATAGGTCCCAACAGGTGAAGGGCAGAGCTCCGTGCTTTGAAAATGCCCCAGAATGGGGAACTAGTTGAGATGAGTTAGTGATTACTTTGGACTGAGACAAGATCCATCGGGATAGTTTCAGAACTGAGTTCCATCCACAAAGCAGATAAAACAGTTATAAACAAGCAATAAAAACACACACACAAGAAGAATAACAGAGTTGGAAGGGATCTTGTAGGCCTCATAGTCCAACTTCCTAGTTGTGCAGGAAATCCTACTATTTCAGACAAATGGCTGTCCAATCTCTTCTTAAAAATTTCCAGTGTTGGAGCATCCACAATTTCTGGAGGCAAGTCTTTCCACTGATTAATTATTCTAACTATCAAGAAATGTCTTAGATCTAAGTTGGATCTCTCCTGGATTAATTTTCATTCATAGCTTCTTGATCTGCCTTCAGGTGTTTTGGAAAATAGGTTGACCCCCCCTCTTCTTTGTGGCAGCCTCTGAGATATTGGAACACTGCTATCATGTCACCCCTAGTCCTTCTTTTCATTAAACTAGACATACCCAGTTCCTTCATCTCTCCCTGATCACCTTTGTTGCTCTTCTCTGCACTCTAAAATCCTAAATACTCATGCAAACTAATGGGATTGGAGCTAGGACTGAAGAAGCTAGCCTTTGAAAAGAAAGATATGCTGGAATAATGATAAACAGGTCAACAAAGATGTCGACAATGTGCATCTGCCGTTAAAAAAAAGGTGAACATCATCTTTAGGATAATAATGCAGTATAGATAATAGAGACGCCAATTTCATAATGCCCTTATGCAACTCAATAGTGTGTCCACATCTGGAATGTTATATGCACAATATTCAAAAAAGGATAGAGTAGAGCATGGGTCTTCAAACTTGGCCCTTTTATGACTTGTGGACTTCAACTCCCAGAATTCCTCAGCCAGCATGCCTGGTAGTCCAGAATGCGGCCGCGCGAGCTTTCTTGGGTCTCCCAAGACATGCTCATATCACTCCAGCTCTCCGCGAGCTGCACTGGCTACCAATTGGTCTCCGAACACAATTCAAAGTGTTGGTTATGACCTATAAAGCCCTTTATGGCAATGGACCAGGATACTTGCGGGACCGTCTTCTGCCTCATAAATCCCAGCGACCATTTAGGGCGCATAGGGTTGGCCTCCTACGGGTCCCGTCTGTTAGACAATGTCAACTGGCGGGGCCTAGGGCAAGGGCCTTCTCTGTGGCTGCCCCAGCCCTCTGGAACCAGCTCCCCTTGGAGGTTCGTACTGCTCCCTCCCTCCTAGCTTTCTGGAAACTCCTGAAGACGCATCTATGCCGACAGGCTTGGGGCGTATGAGCTGTGCTCTGCCCCTGGGCCCTAGGAGTGTCCCTCCATCAGCGACTGTCAGCTGATTGTGTTTGTATGTGGTGTGAATGAAATTAATTTCTTTTAATTTTTATTGTATTATTGTATTGTTGTTGTGAGCCGCCCTGGGTCTTCGGAGAAGGGCAGCATATAAATTTGATTTAAAAAAAATTAAAAAATAAAATAAGTCATAAAAGGGCCAAGTCTGAAGACCCCTGGAGTAGAGCTAAAGAAGGTTCAGAGGAAGACAAGTAAGATGACCCAAAGCATGGAACAGCTTTCCTATAAAGAAAAGTAATGATCTTTGGAGGTTTTTTTTTTAATCTAGAAAGGAGGTGAATAAAAGAGGACAGAATTGAGATGTACAGAACTGTGCACTTTGTGGATAAAGCAGATGAGGATATATTTTCCCCATTCCCCAAATACTAAAAACGGAAGTTGCTCAATGAAATTGAAATCTGGAAGAATCTTGACAAAATGATTTTTAATAAAAACAGCAAATGCATAATTAAAGCTTGGAATGCACTCTCTTCAGATGTGATGCTGGCAACCAGGTTAGCTAGCTTCAAAAATGAGTCAGAGCAGTTTATGAATGTCCTAAGGCCGGGGTCTTCAAACTTGGCAACTTTAAGACTTGTGGACTTCAACTCCCAGAATTCCTCAGCCAGGCATGCTGGCTGAAGAATTCTGGGAGTTGAAGTCCACAAGTCATAAAAGGGCCAAGTTTGAAGACCCCTGTCTTAAGGAATAATGGCTGTTTGCCTGGATGGGACAGTTGTTGTCATCCTTGTATAGTTGAAGGGCCATTCTGAGCAAAGAATGCTGAACTGGATATGCTTGTGTTCTTATGTTTTTCAGCTTACACTGAGTCTAGTGATAGAGACCTATTTCCTAATTACAAAAACAAAGTGCATATATCATTAATAAAATTATCACAAGCAGAATGTAACCTTGACCTGAGTGGGCAATAACACAGCTACAACTGCAGCTGCTACAAATTATTTCTATTCAAGTAAACCTGATGGATAAGCACTCATCCAAAATCATAATAGTTCATTTCTTTTAAAAGTTTATGTAGAATACACTTATCATTAATCCGTGCCTGAGAGTTGGAGCTACCCTACTTCTTAAATTAAGTAAAAGCAGAAACTTTAAAGGGTCAGGAGATTCATCTGTCTATTCATTGGTCCCTGATTGTTTATTTTTTTTAACTGTGGGTCCCAGGAGTTGAAGCTATATTTTTTTTCTTTAGAGATCATCTAAAGAAACAAGGTGGGATACCAATTAGCAGCTTTGCATAAGGTCTATGATTATATATGCTTGTTTTGTATGCCATGTTTAGTGCAGAATGTGACATATGAGGAATAGTTGGAGGAAAGCTGTTGCTTTAAAGGAGTGACTGCTGGTTATCAGAATATCAATATACAGTATATATGCCTTCATACTTTCTAAGACATTTTAGGACATTGGAAATATTGGGTAATTGTATAGTCAATTTGATTTCCATTACCGTATTTTCAAGTCTTTGTATGAATTTGCTTTTAAGGTTAAATAGAATCTGTCAATGTTGCTGTGTGGATGAAGGGCATGATTCATTGCCACTATTTTTCTGTTTTACTCTACCCAGGGCTTTTATTTCTACTTTATTCCAGCTGTGTACCTAATGCCCAGATATTCATTGCCTTGATTGAATTTCCTCCACTGAGTTTGGACTTTAAAATCTTCTTCATTCTCTTGAAGTATTCAGTTCTAATCTTCTTCTTGACTTCACTGTGCTTGCGGTTGTCAGCTTAAAGGATGCCCAGGTATTTGCATTGATCATCTTAATCCAGACTCTTGATCCACAGGGCATTTTGATTCTTTCTGTTTTCTCTACATTTCTCATGTTAGTAGTGAGCATAGCACATTTGTCCAATCCAAACTCTATTGTAATCTCCTGGTTGTATATACATTTGTGTTGGCATGTGTTATTGCCAGCTCAGGGACCTGGAGGGTGCATGTTAATTCTGCAATGAGGACTTCCCAAGAAGTCAAGGGAAGAATCCAGAGCAAGCCATGAAAAACACCAGAGGAAGGAGTCACATAAGGCCAGAAGCTCTCCAAGGTCCTGACAATGTTGTGTTCTATTATTGTTTAGCTTTGTCCTGTTCTTCTGCTAAGGTGATTTATCAGGTCTCTGCAATGATAAGGGAGAATCATTTTTCCTTTCCTTCCCCGTGACACCATTTTTGCACACATCCATCTTGCCTTTAATTCATTCAACCCTTGCCATTCCATTTTCTTCCAGTGATATAAGCTTCATTTTCTTTGTCTATTAATAATAATAATAATAATGACAACAACAACAACAACAACAACAACAATAATAATAATAATAATAATAATAATAATAATAATAATAATAATAATAATAATAATAATAAAAAAGTTGGAAGGACCTTGGAGGTCTTCTAGTCCAACCCTCTGCTCAGACAGGAAACCCTATGCCATTTCAGACAAATGGCTGTCCAGTCTCTTCTTAAAAACTTCCAGTGTTGGAGCATTCACAACTTCTGGAGGCAGGTTGTTCCATGATTAATTGTTCTAACAGTCAGGAAATTTCTCCTTACTTCTAGGTTGCTTCCATCCTTGATTAGTTTCCATCCGTTGCTTTTTGTCCTGCCTTCAGGTGCTTTGGAAAATACCTTGATTCCCTCTTCTTTCTGGCAGCCCCTGAGATATTGGAACACTGCTATCATGTCCCCCCCTCGTCCTTCTCTTCATTAAACTAGACATACCCAATTCCAACAACCGTTCCTTATATGTTTTAGCCTCCAGTCCCTAATCATCTTTGTTTCTCTTCTCAGTATTTTTTCTAGAGTCTCAACATCTTTTTTACATCGTGGTGACCAAAACTGGATGCAGTATTCCAAGTGTGGTCTTACCAAGGCCTTGTAAAGTGGTATTAATACTTCATGTGATCTTGATTCTATCCCTCTGTTATTGCAGCGTAGCACTGTGTTGGCTTTTTTGACAGCTGCAGCACACTGCTGGCTCATATTTAAGTGATTGTCTACTAGGATCCTGAGATCCTTCTCACAATTATTACTATTGAACAAGGTACCACCTATCCTATACCTGTGCATTTGTTTTTTCTTGCCTAAATGTAGAACCTTACATTTTTCACCATTTAATTGCATTTTGTTAGATAGTGCCCAATGTTCAAGTATGTCAAGATCCTTCTGTATTTCTCCTATTTTGATTCTTCCTGGGTCTCCTTCCATTCCATTTCATTCACTCACTTGTTTACTATCATCCCGTTGCATTTACTCTTTATTTATGGTTGTTGGCTTGAGGAACAGGGATGGCTTAATTAAGAGGTGGCATCTTAGAATAGACTTCCCGTAGACTTCCCAGTGATTCTGCATGCTGCCTTGGTTTTTCATAGTTAAACAACAAAAAAAGTTCTATCAGCAGATTGCTGAAGTGGGCAACTGTTACTTCTTCTTTATTTTTGTCTACAAGTGTTAGTGATCCTGTTTGGGCAGTCTCTGTTTTCTCATGTGTTCTTCTGAATGTTTTTTATTTTAATAATGATAATCTTATTAATGTTTTCCTGTAGGTAGTAAAAACTAATGCAAATTAAACTAAAAGAAAAAATGAAAAGTGCAAGGAAAAAAGGAAAAAGTTAAAGGAAAAAGTAAAACAGAAATGAAAGAAAAAAGAACGCTGTTAACAGGGGGGATAAATACATATAAAAATAGCTTTCCCCTTCCTCACAAGAGGTTTAAATAATTTTAGTAACTTTTATTCTTATAAACACAACAAATGATCTCTGTTTCATTATGTATAAATAAATCTTTAAGATCTCAATAGAAGTCCATTAAGGGACTTAGAACTTAGATTAGGGGGCTGGAAGAACAATTACAGGAATTGGGTATGTCTAATCTAATGAAAAGAAGGAATAGGGGAGATGATAGCACCTACAAAGACAAGGGGTCAAAGGCAAGACAAGAAACAATGTTAGTTAGTTAGTTAGTTAGTTTAGTTTAGTTTAGTTTATTCACACTTATATGCCGCCCTTCTCCGAAGACCCAGGGCAGCTCACAACAACAATACAATAACAATTTTAAAATTAACCACATTCATACCACATACAAACACAATCAATTCGCAGCCGCTGATGGTGGGACACTCTTAGGGCCGAGGGGCAGAGCACAGCTCATATGCCCCAAGCCTGCCGGCATAGATGTGTCTTCAGCACTTTCCGGAAAGCTAGGAGGGAGGAAGCAATATGAACCTCTGAGGGAAGCTGGTTCCAGAGGGCTGGGGCAGCAACGGAGAAGGCCCTTGCCCTAGGCCCTGCCAGACGACACTGTCTAACAGACGGGACCTGCAGGAGGCCAACCCTATGCGCCCTAACCGGTCGCTGGGATTCATGAGGCAGAAGACGGTCCCGCAAGTATCCTGGTCCATTGCCATAAAGAGCTTTATAAGTCATAACCAACACTTTGAATTGTGTTCGGAGACCAATAGGTAGCCAGTGCAGCTCACGGAGAGCTGGAGTGATATGAGCATGTCTTGGGAGACCCAAGATGGCTCGCGCGGCCGCATTCTGGACTACCTGCAGTCTCCGAACATTCTTCAAAGGTTGCCCCATGTAGAGAGCATTACAGTAGTCAAATCTCGAGGTGACAAAGGCATGGGTGACTGTGAGGAGTGACTCCCGGTCCAAATAGGGGCGCAACTGGCACACCAGGCGAACCTGGGTGAATGCTCCCCTCGCCATAGCCGAAAAATGATGTTCCAAACTTAGCTGTGGATCGAGGAGGACACCCAAGTTGCGAACCCTCTCCGAGGGGGACAAAACTTCTCCCCCCAGGGTAATGGACAGACAGTTGGAATTGTCCTTGGGAGGCAGAGCCCATAGCCACTCCGTCTTGTCGGGATTGAGTCTGAGCCTGTTGGCACCCATCCAGACCTCAACAGCCTCCAGGCACCGGTTCATCACTTCAATGAATGGAAACTAACCAAGGAAAGAAGCAACCTAGAACTAAGGAGAAATTTCCTAATGGTGAGAGCAATCAACCAATTGAACAGCTTGCCTTCAGAAGTTGTGGGTCCTCCACAATTGGAACGATATAAGGTCTCCTGCTTGAGCAGGCATTTGGACTAGAAGATCTACAAGGTCCCTTCCAATTCTATTATTTTATAGTCCATGTTCTAAGGGTTAGGAGAGATAACAATATACCTGTTTTAATTTCAATCAGGTAAACCAACTTTATATTTCCTCTTTTTACTTTCAGCAATCTTGATCTTTAATCCCTTCAAATATTGTTCTCTAGAACGTCATTTTTTTCCCCACTTTTTTCTTTGTCCCCGTCTCACAAAATCCTTCAAAACCTTAAGGATTGTTATAAAACAAACCTAAAAACAGCAAAATTATCCAGCTCACTCTTTTTGTTTGCTATTTGTATATCCTTTTTAATTATTATGACATCATCCAGTTTCATTTGTATATCCAGTGTAGAATCTTTTTCCATAACATTATTGTAAGCTGTCATTTTTAAAATCACCTTCAAATCAGTCTCATTCTGATCCAATACAAATTGTTCTTCATTCATAACTGGTTTTAAACTCAGTCTATCTATAATTGCAGACATTTTTAAAATTAACTTCTGAGTGCATTGTTTTCAAATATCCTTCAATAATTCAGTGCTGAAGTATTTTGCTCCATTCTACTGTTTGTTAGTAAGTAATTTTCTTACTTACTAATGTTCTTTAGTTGTAAGCTTTAATTCATTCTGAGTCCCTCTAGGATTCAACCTTCAAAGTCCTCTCCTAACATGCTTTATTATTTTTTCCCCCAAGAATTCAAACCAAGAGCATTTTCCCATGGAAAGGATTCATGTAATTAATTTCACAATCTGTTTTTTTAAATTCGTCTGGACGCTTAGTCCATTTGTAACTTTTCCAAAATCAATGTTCTAATCACCCTTTTGATGTTTATTAAAAAAAATAGTTCTTAAACTTGTATTTAAAACTTCTTTCACTAAAGATTGAAGGATGTTCACTTGGTGGTCTAAAACCTGCAAAGGTTGTGCAGGTTCCTAATAGCAATTAAAAAGCAATTTCTGAAAGTGATTAAGGAATGGGACTTAGAGAACCTTACATCCATATAGTCTGCATAATGGCTGGTGGAAATTGCAAAAAACCCCAACCACCCATTTCTGTCAATTCTTCCAGGTAAATCAGACAGAAAATAGAACCAATTAAACCAAGTCTACTTTATTGTAAGGCTATATTAATTACAGATTTTACATGGCATCCCCACCTCCTGGGGACAAAGTATTTCTCTCTTACAGGAAGAGAATAAAATGAGAGGATTTTTGTGTGTGCGGACTGTATGTCTGTATCTATGACATGCTTTTATTATTTTTACAAATTACTCAAGGTAGCAAACTTGTCCAAAATACCTCTGCCCTCTTATTTTTATCCGTGGCAACATCTCTGTTCCCTGAGAAATATTGACTGGCCCAAGATCACCCAGCCGGCTTTCATGGTTAAGGTGGAACTTGAACTCACAGTCTCCTGCTTTCTAGCCTGGTGCCTTAACCACTAGACCAGGGGTCTTCAAACTTGGCCCTTTTATGACTTATGGACTTCAATTCCTAGAAATCCGCAGCCTGGCTCAGGAATTCTGGGCGTTGAAGTCCACAAGTCATAAAAGGGCCAGGTTTGAAGATCACTGAGCTAGACCAATCTGGCTCTAAAGCTTCACTTTGAGATAAAGATTCCCTCACATATATATATATTCCTGATAACGATATAGAAGCATCGTTGTTTTCGCCTGGGATAATTTCCAACTTGGCAGTCCCTCCTAAAGTTCTTCCATCCATCCACTTAGCTTTTCATACATAATCTCACCGGCACACATGTTGGCTCATATTTTGCCTGCCATGGCCATCTATACATAATGACCACCCAACCTGGAAAGATGAAACTCAGGCTAAGAGACACAATTTCATCACTTGTAGATCCAGCTGCTGTTAGGGAAGGAACAGCAATATTAATTCTAAAACAGAAACCACCCATATGTGAAAGGATGTGATGGAACAGAGGTTACACCTCTGAGAGTCTGTCCAGTCAGTTATCAACTGCATCTGTCAAGGCATGTGGACCTTTGCCACAATGACATCTGAATTTCTTTGTTCAGATTTTTTTTTCTTTTCCTAGGTAATTGGCTCTAGTGAGTAATTGATCAGGGTGATAAAGAAGCCTTTATCTGTATAAGTCATTTGAGTAACCATCCCTAATTAAAGAAAGCAGCTTATACTGCAACAAAAAGGGCCTCGGAGATAGCAACTACTTGAGAAAGCTACTGAAAAGCTTTCAGAGAAGCATTCATTAACTGGAAAGAAAACTTTTGATGGTTTTTACCATTTTCTATATTTCTTGTGAACAGTTGCTCAGCCCTGCTTTTCATCTGGACATTATGCTCTTCCACATAAAGATGCAAATATACAGTTGGTCATCTGTGACCACCTGAAATGTCGCCAAGACACTTCCAATTTTATGTGGGAGAAAACCCGAATAACCAAAGACCTACATACAAACACCTGCGAAAACCTCAGAAAACACACACACAGAGACACACACACATTATTATTAATTTTTTTTAACATAATCATCTTAATATTTGGTAAACAGTGTGTTGTCTGGGTTTATATTTACAAACAATCAATAACAATTAGTTTCTATAATTCCACGTAGTAGCTTTCCTTGATTTTCTCTTCTTACAATAATATTCTTATTTATCAGCCTTAAATTAGTACATCTCTTAGCATTTTAATAGATAACAATTGAATATAAATATTTTTTCTAGTATTTGTACAAGTAACAACCACGTCACTGTGAAGCTTCTCTTCTAATTAATCATCTTAATAGATGATTGTCATAGATCCTGTTTTTAAATCCATTTATTGTACTTCCCAGTACAGAATCATCTCACAAGCATCCCGTTTGCACCTAATCTGGAAGAATATCTTTGAATTAATTGAAATAATATTATATTACAGATTATCTGTTTTGCTTTATTTTGTGCCCATAAAGGAGAACGTAGGGTTGAAATGAGGGGTCCTTGGTCTTCTCTGAGCTTGGTTGTTTTCTTGCAGACATTTCATTACCCAAACTAAGTAGCATCACCAGTGCTAGTCCTTTGTGCTGTGTTTTGTCTTTTAAGGTGTGCACCTCTGTGTCTGTATTTGTGGATTCGCATGTGTTCACGTGGCAATATTTTTTCTAAACTGGATTAAGCTAAAGCTGGTTAAAGGTAATCACATTTTTTTTAAAAGCTAAAAGCAACTGAATTCATAGACATGATCTGGCCATCTCCCATGGGCTAGAAATAATATCAATATTAATATCAATATTAATATCAATATTAATATCAATATTAATATCAATTAATCAATATCAATATCAATATCAATATCAATATCAATATCAATATCAATATCAATATCAATATCAATATCAATATCAATATCAATATCAATAATAATGATGATGATGATGATGATGATGATGATGATGATGATGATGATGAATGTAAGTTCTAGCTCTCCCTTATGCATGGAAACCAGCTGTGCAATTTTGACCCGCTCATTCTTTCTTCACCCTGCCCGCTTCCCCAGGATGATCTGATGGAGAAAATAGAAAGCACAACCCACTGCCATTTTTGTCCAATTCAGTGGTGGTGATTCCCCCCCTCCTCCCCATCTTTTTTCTTGATTACACACCTGGTGTCATTGCACAATTTCAGCCACCATGTCAAGAAATTAAATGAAACACAAAAGAAGCAAATGTCCCCTGAATATGCTGCAGACTTTTCCATGCTTGATCATTTCTCATTTTCCATTACAATGCTTTGTGCAATTGTGCAGATTCGTTCCTGATAGTCTCCTTGCTGAGAAATGAAATGAAGTACGAAGCAATCATGTGCCATTGCTATATGGAATAGATTGTTGGACAATTTCCCTCTGAGCTAGGTGGGGGGGAGAGGGGGTGATGGGACAACTGTGCAAAACCCAAGAAGAAAAATACCTTCAGCCACAAAACTTTGCAATGTTAATATCTGGGTACATGTTCCATGGGCTTAATGAAGATTCCCCCATTCAGCCATTGGGAGAGAGTGTTTTATTTGTCATTCTTCCTTTTAAAGAGTCACCTCTGAATTTCTGAACAAGATTAAGAATAGGATGGAAGTAAGGATCGATGGCAAAGTGGGCAAACAATTGCCATTTGCACAGCAGGGTAAGCAAAAGTGTAAATAAAGACAAGAACCAACATCAAGAGGAGGACATGGGACTTTCAGAAACCATCCATGAACAATCTATAACAGTGGTGGCAAACCTATGGCACGCGTGCCAGAGGCGGCACTCAGAGCCCTCTCTGTGGGCACAACTGCCATCCCCCCAGCCCTACCTCCCCCCACGGCCCCCTCCTCACCAGCAGCACCCCGAAGAGTCGCCCCTGGGAGTGGTCCATGTGGAGCAGCGCAGCCAAGGACGTGGCAGCCGGGGAGCTCCCCGTCGCATGCAGATGATGCAGGGCACGAGTGGAGGGCGTGGCCGCAATGGCGGTGTGGCGGGCCATGGAGGCAGTGGGTGGCCCTGCGGCCAGGCAGGGGCAGAAATGGGGTGAGGGCAGGGCAGGCAGAGCATGGGGCAGGGGGGTTTGGGGGCACTCGGTCTCTAAAAGGTTCGCCATCACTGATCTATAATATTCAGACTTGAAGAGTTCAATTAGCTACTTTATTGCTGATGCCTATTTTACAGGAATCTTCCCAGGCTAATAATTTGCATCTGAATCAAACCAGGTAAGGTTCATCAACATTCAAAAGGTGTGGGGTCACAGCTTGCTCTCTTGTGCCTACGTAATGATTCCAGATTAATTTTCTGCTTGACTTCTTGCCCTGGCTCAGCCAGTCCCTCTCCAACCCATACTGAGATCCTTTCAACTGCTGTCTCCTTGTCCTAAATTCAAACTTTCCATTATTTTCACTTCCCAAAATTTCATTACCTTGCTCCCCAAAATACCTTTTTCAGGAATCCTTGGGGATACTGTTGTTAATCCTTATATTAGTTGAACCCACTGGCTGAGAATGTTTGGAAATGTAATCCTCACACACATGCTGAGTGGCTGGCTTGTATCAGAATGAAGTCAAAATTAACATAATGCAAATACATTTTCTTCTCGAGCCTTTGGACCGAGAAAAAAAAGGAAATTGAGGTAGCCAAGAAGCAAAAGGATATGATATTGGGAGAAGGGGAAGATTATTTCAGTGCTGGAACATGTTGTACAGATACTGTACATTTTGTTATATGTAGATGTAGATGCAGATAGACATATTATTATTATTATTATTATTATTATTATTATTATTATTATTATTATTATTATTAATCAAATTTATATGCCGCCCTTCTCCGAAGACCCAGGGCGGCTTACAACAAATACAATAAAAAAGTTTAAAAATTAACTGCATTCATACAGCATACAATCACAGTCAACACGCAGTCACTGAGGGAGGGACATTCCTAGGCCAAGGGGCAGAGCACAGCTCATACGCCCCAGGCCTGTCAGCATAGATGCATCTTCAGCAATTTCCGGAAAGCTAGGAGGGAGGGAGCAGTACGAACCTCTGAGGGAAGCCGGTTCCAGAGGGCTGGGGCAGCAACGGAGAAGGCCCTAGCCCTAGGCCCCACCAGACGACATTGTCTAACAGACGGGACTCGTAGGCGGCCAACCCTATGTGCCCTAACCGGTCGCTGGGATTCATGAGGCAGAAGACGGTCCCACAAGTATCCTGGCCCATTGCCATAAAGGGTTTTATAGGTCATAACCAACACTTTGAATTGTGTTCGGAGACCAATTGGTAGCCAGTGCAGCTCACGGAGGGCTGGAGTGATATGAGCATGTCTTGGGAGACCCAAGACAGCTCGCGTGGCTGCATTCTGGACTACTTGTGGTCTCCGGACATTCTTCAAAGGTTGCCCCATGTAGAGAGCATTAAAGTACTCGAAGCTCGAGGTGACAAGGGCATGGGTGACTGTGAGGAGTGACTCCCGGTCCAAATAGGGCCGCAACTGGCGCATATAATATAACATACATATAGCACTTAGACTTATATACCACTTCATAGTGCCTTGCAGCCCTCTCCATGCAGTTTACAAAGTCAGCTTGTTGCCCCCAGCAATAGATTGGATTCTCATTTTACTGACCTCAGAAGGATGGAAGCCTGAGTCAACCCTGAACTGGTCAGGATTAAACTGCTGCCAGTTGGCAGAATTGGCCTGCAACATTGCATTCTAACTATTGCACCACCACTGCTCTGCATATACATATACATTTGTATTTGTGCAGGTGTCAAAAAAAAATAAACAGGACATGCAATCAATGTGAGTGAAGCTCCACCTCTTCTTGTCTACATAATAATAATAATAATAATAATAATAATAATAATAATAATAATAATAATAATAATAATAATAATAATAATAATAATAATAATGTTGGAAGGCACCTTGGAGGTCATCTAGTCTAATCCCCTGCTCAGGCAGGAAACCCTATACCATTTCAGACAAATGGCTGTCCAGTCTCTTCTTAAAAATGTTCAGGGTTGGAGCATTCACCGCTTCTGGAGGCAGGTTGTTCCGCTGATTAATTGTTCTAATTGTCAGGAAATTTCTCCTTAGTTCTAGGTTGCTTCTCTCCTTGATTAGTTTCCATCCGTTGCTTCTTGTCCTGCCTTCAGGCACTTTGGAGAATAGCTTGACACCCTCTTCTTTGGGGCAGCCCCTGAGATATTGGGACACTGCTATCACGTCCCCCCTCGTCCTTCTCTTCGTTAAACTAGACATACCCAATTCCAGCAACCGTTCCTTATATGTTTTAGGCTCCAGTCCCCTAATCATCTTTGTTGCTCTTCTCTGCACTCTTTCTAGAGTCTCAACATCTTTTTTACATCGTGGTGACCAAAACTGGATGCAGTATTCCAAGTGTGGCCTTACCAAGGCCTTGTAAAGTGGTACTAACACTTCACATGATCTTGATTCTATCCCTTTGTTAATGCAGCCTAGCACTGTGTTGGGTTTTTTGGCAGCTGCAGCACACTGCAGCACATCTATGGTGTGAATTAAAAAAGTGGTAGGTCTTTGATCATAGAGTCACCTCACCATCTTGCTGATGATCCTTTTCTGTGTCTCATTGAATAAATAAGAATAACCAGACTTTCGACATGTGTAAAAACAGTATTGAAGGTTTTCATGCTCTAAGGAGCCATAATTGAGAAGGAACGCTTTTTGCTTTTCATGGTATTTAAAAGTTTTGTGTCATTATTTATGAAATGGTAAAACTGAACTCACATGCAGATATAAACATATCTAGATGCTGGTCCAAAAGGCTGGGGCAATTTCTCCTGAAATTGAAACATCACAAGGTGTTACAGTCTAATAATCCAACATGCATGTTGCTTTATCTGTATTTTCCACACTGCCAACCAATGTCACAATGACAGAGAGATCCTTGGCTGCCTTGAGTTTTGTCAAGATATAACTTAAATGAAGGATAAAAAAAACACACCCTTATCTCTATGAATTGATGGAATTTCTCTGCCCCATTGCCCTGAAAACTGATGTCAAACCAAGTTATCAAAAAACTTAACCTTTGCTTATGGTTTGTATTCTTGGAAACATGCAAATAAATATCGTTAAACTTAATTCTGCTTTCCCCAAGGAAGAACCATATTTCATTTCTGTAAACTCTCAAAACTACAATAGCAGAAAGCAAAATAGTATGATAGCCTATTCAGATTCTCTCTCTCTCTCTCTCTCTCTCTCTCTCTCTCTCTCTCTCTCTCTCTCTCTCTCTCTCTCTCTCTCTCTCTCTACTCCTTCTTGGAAGTTCATCAGTTGAATGAACATCTAAAGTAAACTAAGAGGGAAGCAGATGGATTTGAGCAGATTCTGTTTTCAACTAAATTGAGGACAATCTAGAATCTACATTATTAATTTTTTTAAAAAAATAAGTTAATCCAAATTGCTAACATTTTTTTTAATTGTCAGACTGGAGATAGAAATTAGCTCTCCCCCCCCTTTGTTTCTTCAAGCAGAAAATGCATTTTTGTACATTTTATATATGATATTGACAAATATCCAATCTGGGATTGTTACGTAAATACAAACAGAAGGCTATCTATGCAGATTCTCAGTCAACCAGGTCAATGGCTGTCCCAAGGTGCATTCTTTCAAAAGGCAACTTGCTCGAAGACATCTTGCTTCTCATCCAAGGAGCTTTTTCAGTTCTGACTGAATGGTGGAGGATGGAAGGACTTATATTCCTTGCAGTCATCTGGTCATTAGCACTCTCTCTGAGAGCCATGGAGGCCACTTGGAGGTTTATCTGTGCCTTCAGAGTCACCTGGATCCTGTAGTCTGCAATTTCCCCACACCATTCAAAGGGTGTTCATCCCAAACTGCATGGATAAATGTCTACAGAGACTCTCAGTCATCCAGGTAATGATTATTCCAAAGGTGCTTTCCAGGGCTATTTTTTGTTGTAGAACGCCCAGAACGGAGTTGCGGCCACTTTTTTGGGATGGAACTTTGTAGGGTAGGCAAGGTGGGTTGTATGACATGTGTGAGTTCTGGCACCTCTTTTTTTTTATTTTTACAAAAAAACCACTGGTGCTTTCTATCAAATGGAAGTTATCCCAAAGATGTTTTTTTTCAAGAGGGAACTGAACTTTCTTGATTTTAGAATGGAATGGAATGGAATGGAATGGAATGGAATGGAATGGAATGGAATAGAATAGAATAGAATAGAATAGAATAGAATAGAATAGAATAGAATAGAATAGAATAGAATAGAATAGAATAGAATAGAATAGAATAGAATATATATTGGAATATAGAATAGAATATATATTGGAATATAGAATAGAATAGAGTAGAGTAGAGTAGAGTAGAGTAGAGTAGAGTAGAGTAGAGTAGAGTAGAGTAGAGTAGAGTAGAGTAGAGTAGAATAGAATAGAATAGAATAGAATAGAATAGAATAGAATAGAATAGAATAGAATAGAATAGAATAGAATTAGAACGGAACGGAATGGAACAGAACAGCCTGTGAGATAGGCTGAGATGACAGAGAGGGACTGGCCCAAGGTCACCCAGGTGATTCTCATGGCAAAGGCCAAAGAATCCACAATTGCTTACATTCTAGCCTGCTGCCTTAACCGCTAGACCAAACTGCCTCTATGCAGGCAACTTTATTCTGTGCTGTTGCTTTATTCCAGAATTGTCTTCTTAAATTTCCCAGTCTAATCTGGACCCCCTCCCCCAGGATTTTCTGATGGTCTTGATGGTCTCTTCTGAAATATGAATTATCATCCAAGACCACGTAGGTATGATCTCTTAGCCAATCATCCAGGGCCATCTTAGAGCTGTCTTTCAACTAGGCATTAAAATGTACAACTCATGAGACTAATGGAAGCTATTTTTCATGTCATTATACTAAGTGGAAGAGGAAAGGTAATGATTAGTAATGATTCTATTAAATAAATTATCTGCAAATGAGAACTAACCGTTCTGTTCTGCGAGATCTATCAAGACTCTAAGAATTCTTTTTCCTGGATGATGTCTACCAACTAGAGTAATTTTGGCAGAGGATCTGCCTTTGCGCTTCTCATCCTTTCATCTAACCCTAATTAAATTGGGTTATTTTTTTTCCTCTTTACAAATCCATTTGGACATCCATGTCCTAAAGGTGCTTTTTCAAAAAGCAACAGGACTTTGTTTTTCCTTGAGGACATTTCACTTCTCATCTAAAAAGCTTCTTCAGTTATGACTGAATGGTGGAGGAACTGAAGAAGCTTCTTGGATGAGAAGCGAAACATCTTCAAAGAAAAACAAAGTCCAGTTGCCTTTTGAAAAAGCACCTTTGGAACAACCATGATTTGGATGACAGAGAATCTCCACAGACATTTGGACCTCAAGTTGCAGCATCATGGATGTGTTTATATATTTGCAAGTCAATAGAGATTGTAAAGAATTCCAATAGCAGAAAATATTGCAGTTAAGGGTTGATCTGTGGAATCCTTAGTGCTCTCTGAAGGTGGTTCTTTGTTTGCAGATGTTTCATTACCAAACTACGGTAGGTAACTTCATCAGTGCCAAGGAATGTTTATATATAGGGATTCTTGGAAGAGTTATTGTTTACTGCTTGGTACTTCTTTGATTAGGACATTGTTTTCTCCTTGTTCTAATGTTAATCCCTGATTATCTGGGTACTGATTGTTGGAGAGACGTGTTCTTGTTTTTTTACCCCCTTAGCTATTTTATAGTCTCTTTTGAATGGAGCACTCTTCTGTGCATAATAGAATGCCCCATGCCACTAGGCTTGAAATTCTGAGTTTGGATAGTTTAGAACAGCGATGCTATTGCACGTAAAATTGTACATAGTAATGTTTCACCTGTGAAAGGTGTTTTTAGTTTTAATCATAATGTAAAGCATGCGAATAACCATGTTAAATTTAATGTAAACCGTGTTAAGCTTGATTGAAAAAAAATAATACTAATTCTGACTTAACTTCTGGGGAGCTCACCCATGTTTAAGAGTTTCCTTAGAGGGGGTTGCATAAGTGCGCTTATGTGCCTATCATCCCTTTCACATTTTTTTTTTCATTTTGCTTGTTCAAATTTGTAATTTTCTTTTGACAAATAAATAAATAAATAACCTTTATTGTCACTTTTTTTCTGCGAACACACTGACACACATTAAAAAATAACATTGTAATGTTCGCTCTTAAAATAAAATAAATATATGCTCACACACACACACACACACACACACATATATATATATATATTGTTTAAAATTGTTGACAAGAGTCTGACTGAAGAGAGTTAAGAAACTCGAAATAGCTATATCAGAAATTCCCTTATTTCTTTGTCAACAATTTTAAACAACATATATATATTTGTGCTTGCTGGATGGCTCTGGGTTGAGCTGAAACAAGCAAAAGGAAAGAATGATTCCTTCCTCCCATATTTGGGTTTACAGGGTGTTTGTATGTAGGACTCTGGTAATTCGGGTTTTCTCCCACATAAAATTTGGCTTCTGCTTTGTGGTCATGCCTCATCATCGGTGTGGGTTTGGTTTTGCTTTTTGCCTGGATGTGTGGTGGTGACATCCTGTGTGGTTTTCGTGAGTGTAGGTCTGGTGTCATTCTTCTGTGAGGGTGTTTTTCTATCTCGATGGCTTCTCTGATTATTCTGTTATTAAAGTGTTCAGTTTTGGCAATAGTTCTGGTCTTTTTGAAATCAATTTCATGTCCTGTGGCTTTAAGGTGTTGGACCAGGGAAGAAGTTGGTTCCTCTTTTTTGACTGAGTTTTTGTGTTCTTCAATGCGTACACTTATTCTTCTGTTGGTTTGTCTGATGTATGTGGTGGGGCAAGCAGTACATGGGATTTCATATACTCCTTGATTTTCCAACTCAATTTTGTCTTTAGGGTTTCTTAGGATGGTGGATATTTTTCTGTTTGTGCAGAATACTGTCTTGATGTTTCTGGAGGAACTTGCTGATCCTGTCTGTGGTGCCTTTTATGTATGGGAGGAGGGCTTTGCCGTTTTCTTGTTCTCTGTCTTGGATTTTAGTGGGAGTTTCTTTTTGGATTGTTGGAAATCTTATTTCTTTGGAATCTGTTGGATGTTAGTACATTAGTGAGAGTGTGTAGTTCATTTTTAAGGTGTTGTTCGTCAGCTAGGCATTTGGTTCTGGAGATTAGTGTCTTGGCTACGGAGTTGATCTGTGCTGGGTGGTAGTGTGAGAGTGCGTGCAGATAGTGGTTTGTGTGTGTTTTCTTCTGGTAGATGGTGTGTCCTAGGGAGCCATTGGATTTCTTGTAGACCAAGACATCAGGAAGGGAAGTTGGTTATTAACTTCTGTTTCCATGGTGAACTGTATTTTGGGGTGTAGGCTGTTGAGGTGTGTGAGGAAGTTGTCCAGTTTTTCTTTCCCATGTGGCCAGATTACGAAGGTGTCATTTACGTATCTGAGCCAGAGTTTGGGTTTTTGATCAGATTTTTCTAGAGCTTGGGTTTCAAAGTGTTCCATGTAGAGGTTTGCAATGACAGGTGAGAGAGGTGATCCCATGGGTGCTCCTTCTATTTGTTTGTATTTTTGTCCGTTATAGATGAGGTATGTGTTGGATAGGAAGTGGTTGGTCAGATCTAGGATGTGTTTGGGGGGGTTATATTTGTTTTGGATAGCTGTTAAGGCTTCTTTGATTGGCAATTGGGTGAAGAGGGATATGACATCGAAGCTAACGAGTAGGTTGCTGGGCTGTAAGTTTTGTTTCTTCATGATCTCTATGAACTGGAATGAGTTTTTAACGTGTGAGGTAGTGGATTCTGCATAGGGCTGTAATTGTTTGGCGAGAAATTTGGCTAGGTTTTGTAGAGGTGAGCCTATGGAGCTGACTATGGGTCTAAGTGGGGTTCCTTCTTTGTGTATTTTGGGGAGACCATAGAGCTTAGGGCATCTGGATGATTTCTCTCTTGGAATGATTCTTTGCTGGATCTCTTCGCTAATGGGGGAGGCTTTTATTTTGGATCTAGTGGTTTTTTCCAGGTAGGTGGTGGGATCTGTGTTTAGGGGTTTGTATGTGGAGTCTTGGAGTAGGTTGGTTAATTTGGTTTGGTAGTCAGATGTATTCATAACCACTGTGGCGTTGCCCTTGTCTGCTGGTAGGATTATTATGCTGGTGTCTTCTTTCAGGTTAAGTAGTGCTGTCTGTTCCTCTTTGGGTAAGTTGCTTTTGGGTGGCTTGCTGGTGCAGAGGATGTTGGTGATTTCGAGTCTGATTCTGTTAGCGTCATCAGGGTTGATTTTGGTCAGGCTGGTTTCAACTCCACATATAATGGTTTCAGTGGGGATGTGTTTGGGAGCGACTGCAAAGTTGAATCCTTTGGAAAGGACATTGGTTTCGGCTTTGGTGACGATCCTATCTGAGATGTTATTCACTGTTTGTTTCATGTGTGGCTGTGAGGGAGGAGGGGTTTGTTTCTGGTGTTCTTGTAGTCTTCGGAGTTTGTTGGTGTGTGTGTCTGTCTTGAGGGTGGTCTGTGTTTCGGCTCTCCAGACGGCGAGATGTTTGGATTTGTCCCAAAGTGCGGGGTGGATCTTGTTGCTGAGTTTGAGGTGAAGTGTGAGGAGATCTTTCTTGATTCGGTCTAGGAGGAATCTTTTTGGGTGAAGTTCATTTCTGATTAGGGCCAATTTGCAGCAGTTGTAAACACCCTTATAAGTTTATGTCTCTATGGTTACCTCTCTTCTTTGTACAGT
>JARGCV010001006.1:75000-156371 GCA_034064705.1 Bothrops alternatus
ATCCTGACTGGCTCAAGGTTGACACAGCCGTCCATCTTTCCGAGGTCAGTAAAGTGAGGACCCAGATTGTTGGGGGCAAGAGGCTGATTCTGTAAACTGCTTAAAGAGGGCTGTAAAGCACTGTGAAGTGGTATATACACCTAAGTGCTTTTGCTATTGTTTTTACTACTACTGCTGACATGAAGATTTTTTTTTAACATATCTGGTTATGTTTATATCTTCTGATGGAGAAAATTTGGTATCTCTACAGGTTCAAGACTGGCAAGAAATCAAAATTAACTTTTAGAGAAGTGGAGTAGTTGAGCACATTTTGTAATGAGGTCAATGTCAAGGTTCCGATAGACAAGACCAAATAAATCAGAATTCCAGGGCTTGAGATTTCCTCAAGGAACTTGTTTATTGGTTACATAGCAGTATTGGCACAGAAGTGACCTTGGTTCCCATGGGATAGTAAAATGTTTAGACTAATAGAAATCCTCCACACACCCCTCCCATTTTTGTGGCAACCTAGAACAAACAAAAATGGCTGCAGCCAGGTTCATTGTAGAGTTGACACTTAAAGCTGAAATGTAGAATTGCTGTAATCTGTTCTTCCTGCTTCAGGCAGGAAGGCGGTGCAGAGAGTGCTGAGGATGGCCGAAAAGATCATTGGCAGTTCCCTCCCTCCCATCCAGGACATAGCACAGAAGCGTTGCTTGAGCAGGGTCCGTAAGATTATCTAGGACACTACACACCCTCTCCATGACCTGTTTTCCTTGTTACCTTCTGGGAGGGGGCTTTGTGGTATCCGAAGCAGAACATCCAGATTCAGCCATAGTTTCATTCCATACAGCATCAACCTTGTGAACTCTCAAGCTTTCTCCTTCCATTATATATTCAAGATGGACAGTATTTAATATTTATTTGTTATGTATATGTAGGGGTGTGGGTCTATACATATGTTGTACATAGTATATTTAGGTGTGTGTCATATATGTGTTTCACTTTGAGAGCGGGCAACTACATTTCATTTTTGATGTGCTCCCAGTAAAAAAAATGACAATAAAGGTTATCTCTTATCTCCCTTCCTCTGGATGCAAGACAACAGACCAAAAGATCAAGACTTCTTTGAGAGAAGAGTCAATAGAGTAGTCATCCTGCTTTCCATATCTATAGCAGCCTTCCAGATACATTTCAAGGACAGCCCCATGTGGAGCCCATTGCAACAGTCAAGATAGGCATTATCTGAAAGCAGGTATTATGGTCCATTGCTATAAAGTTTTCAGATTAGCTATAATATTATAAAAAATATTAACTACATTTTGACTTGGAAATCAGAACTAGTCTGAGGAAGTGAGCGGTAGCTCATAAAAGCTTATATTTTTTTAATAGAGAGCTTATACGTTTTAGTAAAATTCATTAGTCTGAAAAGATACCATCACACTCTTTCTAATTTTCCTTTGACTATACAGCTCCTTATGATGGTCTTGAACTGGTAATATCCTTCATCTGGGTGAGTCTGCTGGTTTCAGCTTAGCACAGAGGTTAATGTTATGTATTAAAAGATTTCGTTCAGCCTTCTTTCTACTGTTCTTGAATTTAAGTCTTCAGTCCACAAAAAAACACAATCCCTTGAAAAAAAAAATTACTCACCATTGTGGACATGCCTATTGTTTATATCGTTGTCTATAATTTTTCCTAGGGGTGCATTTTTCATGTTACTTAGTTAAAATGCAACTTGTGTATAATTTATTCTAATTATATGTATTTGTATGTTTGTGTTATCCCCAATATACATTTTTTTTATGTTTTACATTGGGAAAAAAATGTTGCCAAATTAAATACATGACAGATTTCAATATAGACATGCATTGAAGCATGAAGCATACTCTTAGCAGTAAGCTATATTATTTGTAAAAGATTTAGAAATATTTTTATTGGTCAAATGTATCATTTTTTCCCATCCATCAGATTGATAAAGAGTTTATTTTTTAGCCAGGTTTTAATTTAAAAACTACAATAAAAAGAAAGCTAAAAAGAGGAAATTCTTTCTACAAATTCTCATTTCTCTTGCTCAGCGTGCTCAGTCAGAATCCAATGTAATTTGTTCAATTTTATGATTAAATATTTCGTTGATACCTAGTGATATTAGCTTAAGGGGAGTTGGCAGGGAAAATGTTTCATTTTTTTTTCTTTCAACAGCAAAATAAATAAATAAATCTGCCCAGACACTTAACTGTTCTTGATAGTTGCATTCACATAGTTCATAGGAACTGGAGATTTGAACTTTTTCTTGTGAATTAAGCATACTTTTTCCTTCCCTAATAGAAGTGCTTTTATTTACCTGGAAGCACTCATAATAGGAAGGTTTATCATTTGTCAAGGATTTAGAAGATTGCCTGTTGACACACACATAACTAATCATTAGATAAGAGAAAGAATGAATGTTCTGCTGATATCACTTGTTTTTTAAAGTTTACCCTAAATCTTATTGTGAGTTAAGGCTAGAAATTCAAGCTGCACAGAATAGCCTCTCCTCTCCTCTCCTCTCCTCTCTTCTCCTCTCCTCTCCTCTCCTCTCCTCTCCTCTCCTCTCCTCTCCTCTCCTCCATTCCATTCCATTCTCCTCTCCTCTATTCCATTCTCCTTTCCTCTCCTCCATTCCATTCTCCTCTCCTCCATTCCATTCTCCTCTCCTCTTTTCTCCTCTCCTTTGTTCCACTCCACTCCACTGCTTGCCTCTATTCCATTCTCCTCTTCTCTCCTCCATTCCACTCCACTCCACTCCTCTATTCCATTCTCCTCTCATCTTTTCTCCTCTCCTCCATTGCACTCCACTCCACTCATTGCCTCTATTCCATTCTCCTCTCCTCTCTTCCATTCTATTCTCCTCTCCTCCATTCCATTCCACTCCACTCCTCTATTCCATTCTCTTCACTTCCACTCCATTCTCCATTCTCCATTCTCCATTCTCCTCTCTCCTCTCCTTTCCTCTCCTCTCCTCTCCCTCCATTCAATTCTCCTCTCCTCTCCTCTCCTCCCATCTCCTCTACACTTTAAATGTATCCTTTAAGCAACTTCTCAAATGTATCCTTTAAGCAACTTCTCATTAAGATCAGTGCAAAAACCATTTCTATAGTTGTATCCTTATGCAAATTTATCGTAAAAAATTCCTTCATTACATTTTTACATTCGTTCATATTTATATCATATTTAAACAAGTTTTCATTTAATCTCCAAGATCTTTTGGGTCTCTGTCCTTCCATTAATTCCATCCAAACCAGATTATGATCTGTTAATACTTTGGGTAAGATCTTCACCTTCTTTAAACTAAGAAAAAAGTCACTTGTCGTTAATATAAAGTCAATTCTAGAAAATGACTGATGCCTATCAGAAAAGAATGTAATTTCTTGCTCTTTACCGTTTCTTTCTCTCCGTATATCTATCAAATCAAAATCATCCTTTATATCAAAAAAAGATTTAGGCGGCTTGGAACGTGTTTGAGGAATTGGTAATATCTTCTTTTTATAGAAAATGGTATGGGATGCAAGTAAAGCGTATATGCGTGGGATTTTAATTGATTTAAATAAAAGGCATAGATGTAAACAAGAGAAAAAACGGAAGGAGCTAGAAGAGGAAATAAGAAAGAAGGAACAATTATTAATAAAGAGACCGGATGATAAAAATATTAAAGAGGGGATTAAGGTTTAACGGAAACAATTTGATTTGTTGATGGCAGACCAAGTTGCTAGGAATATACAATATGCAAAACATAATACATTTTTTAATTCTAACAAGCCTGGCAGATGGCTGGCTTATATATTAAGGAAAAAACAAAAATCCTGAATAATTGAAAAAATAGAATATAAAGGGAAAGAGGTGTTCCAACAAGAAATTATTAAGAAAGCCTTTTTAGAATTTTATTCTAGGTTATACGCTGAAGACAAGATACAAAGGAATGAGATAGATAATTTTTTGCAAAATGAAAATGTATTAGTAATTAACAATGAGCAAAGAGATAGATTAAATACATTGATTACATCAGAAGAAATAATTTCAGTGATTAAACAATTTAAAATGGGAAAATCTCCTGGGACTGATGGGTTAACGGCAATTTATTATAAGCATCTTCAAATGGAAATGGTGGAACCTCTTAGAGAATTATTTGTTAGTATACAAGAGGGTGGTCAGGTTCCACCTTCATGGAAAACAGCCTATGTTTCTTTAATTCCCAAAGAAGGAAGAGATAATGTTCAACCAGAAAATTTTAGACCTATTTCATTGTTGAATACGGATTATAAGATTTTTGCAAAAGTGATGGCTAATAGACTAATGACAGTCCTACAACAAACAATTCATTCTGATCAAACCGGTTTTATACAAGGGAGGCAGATGAAAACTAATGTTAGACAACTTATTAATATATTAGAATACTTGGAAAAGCATATTCAGGTGCCCGCAGTTCTTATGTTTTTGGACGCGGAGAAAGCATTTGATAGATTGAATTGGTTGTTTCTGAAAAAATTGATTGTTAGGATGGAAATGGGGGATCAGTTTATTAATTCTATATTGGTGATTTATCAGAAACAAACAGGACAGATTATTGTGAATGGGGACTTAACAGATTCATTTAATATAGAGAAAGGTACCAGACAGGGATGTCCATTATCCCCTTTGTTGTTTGTTTTAACTTTAGAAGTTTTATTGAATAGGATAAGAAGAGCAGATGATTTAAAAGGTATAGAGATTAGACAACAAGATTATATATTACGTGCTTTTGCTGATGATTTGGTGGTGACATTGACTCAACCAATACAGTCAGCCAAGAGACTGATGGAGATAATTAATAATTATGGTAGGGTATCAGGGTTTAAATTAAATATATCTAAGACAAAGATTTTAGTTAAAAATTTAAATATTAGTTTAAAACAGGAATTGGAAAAAATAACGGGATGTGAGATAGTTAAGAAAATTAAATATTTAGGAATTGACATTGAAGCCTCTAATGGGAAGTTGTATAAAATAATTATGAAGTTTTGTGGAATAAGATACAAATAGAGTTGGAGAAATGGAAGAAATTACAATTATCTATGTTGGGTAGGATAGCAGCAGTTAAAATGAATGTGTTGCCTAAATTTTTATTTCTTTTTCAAATGTTACCTATACTTAAAAAGGATGCGAATTTGGAGGAGTGGCAGAAGGGTATTAATAGATTTATTTGGAATGGCAAGAAACCGAGGGTCAAATTAAAAATTATTCAGGAAACAAGGGAAAGAGGTGGTTTGAAAATGCCTAATTTTAAGTTATATTATCACGCTGCTTTCTTAGTAGCGATAAGTGATTGGGTTAATTTAACTAATGACAGAATATTGAACATTGAAGGGTACGGTTTATTATATGGATGGCATGCATATCTAGTTTATGATAAAAAAGGTGGATAGGAGTTTCAAACAGCACCTATTGAGAAATGCTCTGCTGCGCGTTTGGAAAAAATATCAGTATAAATTAAATGATAAGATTCCTGTTTGGACAGTTCCCAGACACACAATAGAGAATATAAATAGAGTACAATTACAAGATGTGGTGCCTTATGAGAAACTCCTAATTAAAGAAGGAAATCTTTTATTATTGAAATCCTTGATTATTTTAAGAGAGGAAGGAATAACCCTTACTTGGTTTCAATATCTACAATTGCAGACTAGATGGAAAAAAGATTTGAAGATGGGTTTATCTCAAATAGATGAAAATTTAATTAAACAAATCAGAGACCAAAGATCAATGCATATTAAAAGATTGTATAACATATTGATAGAAATTGATTCGGAAACTGAATTAGTTAAGAATTGTATGATAAAGTGGGGACAAAATTTTGGACAACCAATCATGATGGAAACTTGGGAGAGGATCTGGGTGAAAAATGTAAAATTTACACAAGTGCAACATTTAAGAGAAAATTTTTATAAAATGTTTTATAGATGGCATTTGGATCCGAAGAAATTATCATGTATGTACCCTAATTTAAAACCTAATTGCTGGAGATGTGAATGTATGGATGCTACTTATTTTCATGTATGGTGGACTTGTAGAAAAATCAAGGCTTTTTGGATAAAAATATGGTGGATACTTCAAAATATTTTGAAAAAAACGTATTGAATTTTCACCACAGTTGTTTTTATTAGGTATTACAAAAGACTGCACCACTATAGAGATGAACTTAATTTTGAATTTGATTACAGCAGCGAGACTGTTGGTTGGACAATATTGGAAGAAGGCGGAATTACCATCCATCGAGGAATGAACTTTGAAAGTCATAAATTTGGCGGAAATGGCTAAAGTATCTGCATATTTGAAAGATCATTCAAATGAAATATATATATTGGACTGGAAAAAATGGATAGATTATATTCAAGGGAAATATCAATTTAAGAAATTGTATTTAGCTTATAGTAAAATTTTTATTAGGATTTATATAATAATTTTGTTTAACCTAGTGGGTTTTCTTTTGTTTTACCCTGTATTCACTTTGGGAAGTCGGGGGGTGTGGTGGGGTAGGCTGGGGGGGTGTAATAACGTACTCAACTATAATACTCGCAATATATAAGAATGATATATTTATTGATATAAGAGGGGTTGCTCGGTCAGTACCTCTGGACCACATCTGGAGGGGTTGGAGAGTGAGGAGTGAAGGAGTGGAGGGAAGTAGGAAGATTGTAGGAGAGGAGGGTGGAGAGTGAGGGAGGGAGAGAGGGGAGGGGGAGGGAAGTAGGAGAATAGGGAGGAAGGAAGAGGGGGATGTGGTGGAGGGGGGGCTGTCGAGCAACACCCATAGTTATTTTATTTTATGTAAGTTTTTAAAAGAATGTATGTTTTGTCTTGTGTGGGAGAAAGTTGAAAAAGATTGTATTAAGTTGAGTTGTATTTTATGTGATTCTTTGTTTGTAATTATAAAACTAATAAAATATTTATATAAAAAAAAGATCAGTGCAAAAACCTCACACCCTTCTTGAAAAACATTGGAAAGAAGAATCTAAGGACATTCCTTATAGATGGGATGTGATGTTCTTGCTCTGATCACTTGATAACCAAGGGACACATCTCAGAAATCATTGTCCTTCTGGTGATGCTTCAGCTCATTTTGTCATATGGAAGTGAAAGTTAGATCTGAGAGGAGAAACATAAAAAGAGCTGAATGCAGAGGGAATGGGTTGGTTGAGAAATATGCAAGATAAAGAAGAGATGGACTGAAGAATGAATGAGTGCTGAAGGAATATGGACTGAGTGATCAGCTTAGAAGTAGACAGAAGTGATTTGATCATATAGAAAGAAGGCATGAAACTGAATTTAAAAAAAACAAATTGAAAAGGAAGAGTGAATGGGTCAAGAGGAGAAGAGGCAGCAGAAATCTGGGTTTGGATGGAATTGATGAGAGTTGCATAAAAAGAAACATTTGTAGAACAAAATGCATCTATGAACTCAAAGTTCCCCATAGCTACCTATGGTTATGGCCTTAAAAAAACAAGACAGGAGAAAAAAATCTATTCATTTGAACTGTGGTGCTGGAGGAAGCTCCAACATATTCCTCTGATATCAAAGTTAAACCAACAAGCAAGTACTGGAGCACATAACCCCAGATATGTCACTGGGAGGCCACAGTTCAAAACTGTGTCATGTGGGGGAATTCACTGGAGAAAGCAGTTATGTTGGGAAGAGTGAGCGGTAAAAGGAAACCAGGTCACCAAAGAACACGGTGGATGGACACCATCAAAGCTGATGCCAACCAGAGCATAGAACAACTCAAAGAAGTAGTGCAAGATTGGAAGATATGGTCCATAGAATCGCCAAGAGTTGGACACAGCTGAATGGATAACATCATCACCATCATGATCATCATCATGATCATCATCCATTCAAAGCATCAAAGGTAATAATAATAATAATAATAATAATAATAATAATAATAATAATAATAATAATAATAATAATAATAATAATAATAATAAAGTTGGAAGGGACCTTGGAGGTCATCTAGTCCAACTCCCTGCTCAGGCAGGAAACCTTATACCATTTCAGACAAATGGCTGTCCAGTCTCTTCTTAAGAACTTCCAGTGTTGGAGCATTCACAACTTCTGGAGGCAGGTTGTTCCACTGATTAATTGTTCTGTCAGGAAGTTTCTCCTTAGTTCTAGGTTGCTTCTCTCTTTGGTTAGTTTCCATCTGATGCTTCTTGTCCTGCCTTCAGGCACTTTGGAGAATAGCTTGGCTCCTTCTTCTTTATAGCAACCCTGAGATATTGGAACACTGCTATCATGTCCCCGCTTGTCCTTCTCTTCATTAAACTAGACATACCCAATTCCAGCAGCCATTCTTTGTATATTTTGTCCTCCAGTCCCCTGATCATCTTTATTGCTCTTCTCTGTACTCTTTGTAGAGTCTCAGCATCTTTTTTAAATTGTGGTGACCAAAACTGGATGCAGTATTCCAAGTGTGGCCTCACCAAGGCATTGTAAAATGGTATTAACACTTCACATGGTCTTGATTCTATCCCTCTGTTAATGGGGATTAGCACTGTGTTGGCCTTTTTGGCAGCTGCAACACACTGCTGGCTCCTATTTAAGGGATTGTCCACTAGGACTCCAAGGAGTATAGAAAGCTATAGAGAATTATAGTGGAAGGTGTTGGCATAAGATAAAGTCTGTGGTTTGTCTATGGAGAGTCTCAGTCAGCCAGGTCAAGGTTATCCCAAAGGTGCTCTTTCAGGAGGCAACTGGACTTTCTTGTTTTTCTTTGAAGATGTTTCACTTCTCATCCAAGAAGCTTCTTCTGACTGGATGGTGGAGAATGGAAGGATTTATATTCCTTGCAGACAGCTGGTCATTTGTATTCTTTTAGAAAGTCGTTGGTGCCACCTTGGAGTCTTTGTCATCAGGGTCACCTGAGTGTTGCAAATGGGTGTGGAGCCTTTTGGGAACGGTTGAAAGGACTGTCTACAACAGTCTACAGTCCTTTCAGTCTACAACACAGTCCTTTCAACCGTTCCAAAAAGGCTCCACACCCATTTGCAACACTCAGGTGACCCTGAGGACACAGCTAAACCTCCAGGTGGCACCAACGACTGTCTAAAAGAATGCAAATGACCAGCTGTCTGCAAGGAGTATACATCTGTCCATTCCCCCATCATCCATCATCATCTTCAGAGCTGAAGAAGCTTCTTGGATGAGAAGTGAAATGTCTTCAAAGAAAAACAAGAAAGCCCAGTTGCCTCGTGAAAAAAACATCTTTGGGATAGATTCTGTGCTGTTCCTTTTTTTTTCTCTCTCTCTTACCACTTGCCTTTAATTTATTTGGCAGTATTTCTCAGGAAGAATATTTCTTAATCTTTTTCTGTACTTTGCTTCTCTTAGAAGGGAATATCATGATGGATATGTATGGATACTGGAGACATGTAGAAAAGCATGTTGAGAGGAAATACATATTCAAAAACTGATTCTGGAGTTGTTATATGCAAGTACTAAAAACTTACCTATTGAATCCAGCTAATACATAAATGTTAAACTAAAAAAAAAAAAGAGTAAAGCATTCCAGACACATTTAAGTGCAGAATTAATCCAGAGAACTTTGATCATCAAGATGCACCAAACCAGATATCAAATTCCAGTCACTCCTTTCCTAACCAAATCTTTGTAAAGATAGGCTTTTTTTTTTTAATGTGAATTCTGGGGATGAATGAACAAGCTTTTGAAAGATTGTTGGGACATCATACTAAACTGCTATTCTAATCTGCAACAGAACATTTTAATAACAGTGATAAATGACTGGCAAAAAAATTCTACTGCCAGGAAAATTATAATAAGTCTTGCCCTGGATGATAGATGAGGAGATCATTTGTGTAAACACTTTGCAAGGTTGAAGCAGGACTAGCTTAATAAGCTCAACTCAGATGCTGAATTCTTGACCATTTGTCACTACGCAGCTTGCAGGCATCAATGTTCGTAAAACCAAAACTACATATCCTTTTTTTGTTAACTCCTCTACTTGGTCACAAGCCCATAGAATTCTCTGAAAAATATTAGCAGTAGTATATCAATTAATATTAGAAGGGGAATGCCTTAATTTTGTTATCCCTTACATAGATGTTGAATGTATTTTTCATTTATCTCCTACTTTCAGTGTGAAAGATCATAGATACACTTTATTTACTGAGGAATTTACAGTCATAGACCAAGTACATACATACATAGGTACGTACATACTTACATACATAAAGGTACGAATCCAAGCTAAAAGCACATTTACAACTGAAGCTAAACATGTCTCTATTATGGTGAGACCCATTGCTGTTATGACACAAAATGTTATGGTGGCCTTCATAGAGACTTCATGCTTGTGGTCATTTTAATGACAGGCATACAATTCTCAGTTGGGATTTGGCATTAGAAGAGAAATGATACATTGATTGGTTCATTCATTGAGTGATTAGGTGTCATCAGTTTGTTTTCAACTTCTAGCGACCAAATAGTTAGATTCTCTCCAAAACAACCTATCACTAATTTGTTCTTTCATGTCTCCCAAAGGTGTGGCTTGCATGATTCTCATTTTTTATAGGTATACAGAGCATTTCAAAAGCACATGTGACATTGTGTGAACATATACATAACTGTTCTGGGTAGGGGCCATGATTGAATGTCTTACTCTACACCATTAGAAGTAGACCATCTGAGCAAGACAGCACAATCACCCTCTTATATGGTGCTGCCAGACAAAAATATTTGGAAATAATGAAAGGGGGATACACAATCTCATCATAGCAGAGTTTGGAGGACTTAAATCTATTGCTCCATACATCAAGATCAAAAAGTGTCTCCGCGGGACATCACTTCTAACTTTCTTCAAGCCCAGCGTAGGGCAAATGTCAGGATAGAGATTACATTAGATCCAATGAGATATTATTTGCTTCTTCCGCAGGGAGAGAATTCATACTAGTCTATCAGTACAAGCTGGACTGGGGATTCAACACCATTGTTTTGTTTGAGTCAGTCCTTTAACCAAGAGAGGCTCAGATGAGCCTCAACAAAGGCACAAGGAAGTTCTAAGCAGAGAAATGCATTTGCAGCTGAGTGGGAAATTTGGAGCAGAGGTCTTACTCATTTGGACTGCACTGCTTTCTTAGCCCAAGGCTAAAACACACAACAGTAACTGTCCTACAGCAAAAGGCTTAGTGATTAAGCTTTGAAAAATTTAATTGCAGCAGTCATACATACTTTTCTGTAGTTGGTTATTCTGTTAGAAGTATGTTGTGGATGGAGGATGAAGTTTGGAAGACTGAAATTTCCAGGAGGCAGATAACTGAAACTTAGTACCTGCGTCTTTAAAGGTTTTTATCTGCTCAATTTGAGTGTTCCACTAAACATGAGGGAGGTTAATATGTCACTTAGTAAATACAGTCACCTTAATTTGCATATGCACAGGAATCTTCTCAACTAATATTTTAGCATCTTCTTGGAGTTAGATAAGAGTCTATGTAACTCAGTCTATGGACTGAGTTCACTTGTGACTACGCAGGGATTCCAGGCTGATTCCTTTTTTAACTCCACCCCTGGGTTCTGCCACGCCTTCTCCTACAGGTAGCCACTTCAAAAACATAATTGCTACAAATGCTACATGATAAAACCAAGAAAACTAATTCTCAGTAAAATCAAGCCAGGTTACAGAAAGAACTTCATATCCAACTGTCAACCAGTTTCTTCATGACTACCAATTCATGTTTATGCTTGATGTTTTCACATGTCTTTGCAACAGTTAACAGCTGCTAATATTTTGTGATGGTTTTCTGAATGTTATTCATAGAAGTATTTTTTTTTTAATTTGGCTGTTGATACAAGCCATTTTTTTTAATTTGGCTATTGAGCGTATCAAACAAAAATATCATCTCTAGAAAAATAAAAATAAAAAATCTTCCTTGCATATCAGAAATGCAAACAGTTTCATAATATGGTAGATATGATCTAACTTCTAATGAAGTTTGGTTATTAATCTTGATTGTGCTTTTTAAAAAAACTGAATTGCAATGGCATGATCAAAAATTGTTCACACTTGCTTGTATAATAAGTAATTCCCACTTTTAACTTCTGCTTGAAAGTTTTTTAAAGCCCACATCTCTCCAGAGGGGATTTTATTTTATTTTTTGAGAAATAATGTATAATGTATTTGTTCCTAGTGTATGGATTATATATTTACATTTATTTGTTCTGCTGTCTTTATTTTTACTCAGAACCTCTATTTTTTCATCATTACTTCTGTGTAATCAATTGTTTATGATACTAGGAATATTAAAAAAATCTGTTTTTTGTCCTTCCGTATATTGTTCCATTCTCATTTCTGACTGTATATATTGTCTCCAATGGGGGGGAGGAAATGTAGAATTAAATTAAATTAAATTAAATTCAGAAGTGATAGAATCAGGGTTTACTTTCGATTTTGGTAACTCAAGGACCTTTTATTAAAGCAATGATCTGCAATCGAAAAAATATTCAGTTCAATTATTAAATGATTAAAAATTATCATTATCTTTCATCAGCAGCTTTGGAACTGCTAGTTTTTTTTTAAAGGCATTTAATGCAGCATATGAATGAAACAAACTGTTTATGTTAATAATAACAGTAGTTTAGTTTAAGAATGCAGATCGGTGGTGGGATTCAGCCAGTTCGTACCACTTCAGCAGAACCGGCAGCTAATTTTTCGTTGCCCAGGCCCAGAATGAACTTCCGGAAATGGCATCCACACAGAGAATCGGTTGTTCACATATTTGAATCCCACCATGGATGCAGAGTATTTGGGAAAATTCACTGTTTGCACATTTGCCTTCTTTTTGTTTGTGTTGTTCCTATCTTAAATAACTGGGGATGAATGTGATTGTGTGTGAATGATGAATGTGTCTGGGGGTCTTTTTAAATGCTTTTTAGATTTGGTTTTAGATTTTTGGAAATGTTGAGATGTTGTTTTTATTTATGTTGTAAGCCGCTCCGAGTCCTCGGAGAGGAGCGGCATAAAAATTTAATAAATAAATAAATAAATAAATAATAACTTGCTAGGCTCACTATCTTTGTGCTTTTGAATTTCATACTCTTAAGTTAGAACATTATTGTGATCTCCTGCTTACTCCAATGCTCATTACTCCTATATACTAGCATTTTCCTCCACCAGATTGTGCTTGTCAAAAATCCAGTGCAACCTAATACTGTGTTAATTAACTACAGTATTATTTATTCAGGAAGAAAAGATAATAAAATTACATTGTAAGGCTTGCTTTCTTTATAGGTGCAGCAATGGTTTTGTAAACAAATTACTAATAACAGCTTGGGGGAATTGGGGGGGATATGCAAACAATAATAGGGAATTTCCAATGAATTTGCATTAAACCTATGATTTATTTAGTGAAATCATGTTCTACTAAGGGAATAGTAAAGAAGGAGAAGGAGGAGAAGGAGAAGGAGAAGGAGAAGGAGAAGGAGAAGGAGAAGGAGAAGGAGAAGGAGAAGGAGAAGGAGAAGGAGAAGGAGAAGGAGAAGGAGAAGGAGAAGGAGAAGGAGAAGGAAAAGAAGAAGGAGAAGAAGAAGAAGAAGAAGAAGAAGAAGAAGAAGAAGAAGAAGAAGAAGAAGAAGAAGAAGAAGAAGAAGAAGAAGAAGAAGAAGAAGAAGAAGAAGAAGAAGAAGAAGAAGAAGAAGAAGAAGAAGAAGAAGAAGAAGAAGAAGAAGAAGAAGAAGAAGAAGAAGAAGAAGATCATCTTGTAATATGGATTATATTTCTACTGAGAAGGAATGAATTATTCAGTGGACACAAGCTGAATTTGGAGCAAAAAATGAAAACAATACTGATGACTTTCCCCAATGCATTATATCCCTGCAGTAATATTCATGGATTATATTACCACCGTGCAGAAATATAGGCAGACATTTACTTAAGTCAAACAAATTGCCAAAAAAAGTGTGCATTGGCTGATTACATAAGAGACAGTCAAGTTCAAGCATTGATACAAGTTAAAAATTAATTAAAAGTTAGTGTGTGGGAGAAAAACATGAATATCTAATAATGTAATAAAAACAAGAAAAGAAATTGGAAAAGAAGAAAAAAATTACATGGTCAACTTCTGTTGTGAGTGTCCCTAGACCAGCTTGGGAAGTGTCAGAATATGAGGATGAGCAGCCAGGCCCCTCTGGATATTTTCCCCTCCCGGCAGCTGAGCCAGACAGGGAGGAGATTTACAGGCAGTCTGGATCAGATTCACAAAGTGAGGAGTCAGATTTGGATCAAGAAGATAAATGGCTTGATCCGAGATTCCGAAGGTTTGATAAGCGACGGTGTCAGTTAAGTGGAAAAAGGAAGTAATGGGGGGAAGTGACGTATCGGACACTATATTAGAAGGGGACAGAGAGACTACGCCTTTGTCACGAGCAACGTTAATCAAGGAGTAGCCTGATATCTGGAGCCGTGCGTTTGAATTCAGTCTTCTGATGTTTTGGAAATCTACGGGGGAATAATGAGGTCTTGGCCAATGTGATAAAGAAAGAGTGAGTAATTGGAAGGTGTGGGCAGAGCCTGTTTTAATCTAAATGTAAATAAATGAGATTTGGCCGTTCTTGCCAGCAACATGCCAGCAGCGTGCTCTGAAGTGAATCCTTTTGAAATGTGTTAAATAAACCTCTTAAAGACATATTTATATGGATTTTAATGAGCTGAGAGGGGCCAGACAGAACAACTTCTATAAAATATTAAGTGGAACATGGATAAAAAAAAATAAAACCAGGCAATGGTTTAGAAAGAGAATATATAAATATATAGAAAAACGAACACCAGGATAAAAGTAAACAAGACCATTTAATATAAACAAGCTTGTAAGTTAAAGGGTTACTGAGCTTTCGTCGGCCAGACTGCCGACGTCATCAGAGTTGGAATGCTAGGTGATTAGGGAGCTTGCCTATATAGCTGTCTGTCTCTGCGCCTGGCTTCTCAACCGCATCATCGGCCCATGGATTGTGTCAATCTGCAACATGCTAAGTTGATTTGCAACTGGCAGCCTGTTGGTGGACCCGATGGTTATGTTCAGATCCTCCACTGCTTTTCTATCTGCTGTCAGATAGGGGGCAGAGACAGCTTGACAGCTGTCCCCCCAGGCGCTCGTATGCATGCTAGAAAAGTAATGGAGGATCTGGGCATAACCAACAGGCTGCTGGATGTGAATCAACTTAGCACGTTGTAGATTAATACAACTAATGGGCTGATTACGCGCTCGAGAAGCTGGGCACAGAGAAGGTAGCTATATAGGCAAGCTTCCTAATCATCTAGCATTCCAACCCTGATGACGTCGGCAGTCGGGCCAATGAAAGCTTGGTAACTCTTTTACTTACAAACTTTGTATTAAACAGGTTTGTTTTATTTTTATCCTGGTATTCATTTTTTCTATATTTTATTGATATGTGTTTGCCCAGGATTCGCATTTTTAATGTTATTAAGGATATATGGAAAGCTCATGACACATTGGATAAAACTGTGGTTAAAAAGAAGAATGTGTGAATAATTAATATGGCAATACCAGGAGATAGTAGAATAGAAGACGAAGAACTGAAGACAATCTCAAAGTATCAAGATCTAAAATAGAACTTGAAAGCTTATGCCTTAAACTGGGCATGGTGGTCTCTGTTTATCAGCCACTGGGTGCCATACCAAAAAATCTAGTATCACACTTAGAAAATCTGAAGATGGACAAAATTTCCCTCTCTCACTTACAAAAGTGACAGATGCATATACATATACTATGCCAATATATTATGATGTCCTATGTTCTTGGGAAGCACTCAGTGTCTATGAAGGCCAGCACCAGCTAAAGAACTGGCAGCGGTGATTTCACATTTTTGTGTATATAACAATAGACACTCTTCAGTTTAGGTGGTTTAATTGATTTACCTACCTATGGAAAATGAGATTCTTACTTCCCCTTCTGGTATGTCAGATGAGTAGATAACAACGTATAGCCCCTCTCCAAAGAATAATGGTTATACTACAAGACGTTGGAATGAAATAGAGAGTCATATTGGGCCGACTTTTATTCTATTAATTGTAGCTAATTTACCTGTTAACATATTCTAATGCACAATTCCTTTGAATGTAGTTTCTGCTCCCAGAAGACCTTATATGCACATTCAACATAAATTACTATCTTCAACATTTTTCTCCATTATCAGGTGAAAAGGTCACATACTCTGCTGCTGTGAGTGTTTGATTGTTAACCTATGCTAAATTGGCTGTGAGCTGACTTCCCTTTGATAAATAATGCATTTCCTTGGAAAGCAAAGCAGGCTTTGACATCCAACAGGTTTTGCTTCCTAACATAGTTATTATCACTTTGCTGTTCCAACAAAGGTCTCTATACTTCAATTGCAGTGTCAACACGAATAAATGTGCTCTGTAACATCATAATGCAAGTTTCCCATGTTATGCATTTGTGCAGCAGTGTGGTACACATGTAAAGGGGTGCATCCACATCACAATGTTGCAGTGAACATTACACCAAGTGTTCAGATCATGATCTCAAACACTCAAGATTTCAGTTTTATTTTCTGTCGATGCAGTGGGGGGAGGACTGGGCGTTTTCCATGTAGGGGCTAATTACATTAGCACTTAGCAATAGCATTTAGGCCGATATACTGCTTCACGGTGCTTTACAGCCCTCTGTGAGTGGTTTTAGAGAGTCAGTATATTTGCCCCCAACAATCTGGGTCCTTGTTTTACCAACCTTGGAAGGATGGAAGGCTGCGTCAACCTTGAGCCGGTCAGAATTGAACTGCTGGCAGTGGGACAGAATCAGCCTACAATGCTGCATTCTAACCATTGCACTACTACGACTCTTAGTCACTCAATACATAATTTATTATGCAAACATTTGGTCATAACAGATAAACAATTCTCTCTCTATAGAATATAGAATAACTATATTTCATTTCTGTAAACTCTCAAAACTTCAATAGCAGAAAGCCTATTCAGATTCTCTCTCTCTCTCTCTCTCTCTCTCTCTCTCTCTCTCTCTCTCTCTCTCTCTCTCTCTCTCTCTCTCTCTCTCTCTCTCTCTCTCTCTCTCTCTCTCTCTCTCTCATTCTCTCTCTCTCTCCACACGTGCATGTGTGTGTTCCACTACAGAGAGAAATATGGATGACCCAGAGATTTTGAAAAGCAAAACTCTATTATTCAAAGAATTTCATCCCATTTTACTTGGATGTGGACACAATTAATATCTCCCCGATGTCCAATATTAGGCCAGAGAAAGGAAAAGAAAGAGAGAGAGAGAGAGAGAGAGAGAGAGAGAGAGAGAGAGAGAGAGAGAGAGAGAGAGAGAGAGAGAGAGAGAGAGAGAGAGAGAGAGAGAGAGAGAGAGAATCTGAATAGGCTATCATACTATTTTGCTTATAACTGTGTGGGAAGATGAAATCAAAATAGAATTAATGGTAGTACACAAAACAAAAATGATGCTGAGATCCTAGAAAGAGTGTACAGAAGATCAGCACTGTGGAGGCTAAACCGTACAATGAAAATTGAGGGAACTAGATATGTCTAGTCTTAGGTGGGACATGACAGCTGTCTTTCAGTAATTGAGGGGCTGTCCAGAGAAGAGGGAATTGACTTTTCTCTGAAGCACCTGAGGACAGGACAAGAAGCAATGGGTGGAAAATCATTAAAGAGAGATCCACCCTAGAATTAAGGAGAAACATTCTGACAAAACAATCAATCAGTAGAGCAGCTTCCTTCCTAAAGTTGTGGGTGCTCCATCAGTGGAGGTTTTCAAGTAGAGATTGGACAGCCATTTGTTCATTTGGGCAGGGGGCTGGATTAGAAGATCTCCAAGGTCCCTTTTTGCTCTAGGATTCTATCGTCCTACAATTGTACAATTCTATGAAGTGTTTTGCAGTGATTATGATTACTTGGTGGTTTTTTATTTTGAGTTTGTGTATTGGTCGCTGTGAGTCATTCAGTTTTCTCAGTAAGATTTCAGAAGTAGTTTGCCATTATGCTAGGGCTGAGAGAGAGAGTGACTGGCCCATGGTTACCCAGTTGGACTTTGTGCCTAACTTGGGAGATCTCTCAGTTTCTAGCCTAAAGCCTTAATCATTAGACCAAAATGCCCCTCTTTTACAGAATTACATGATTAAAATAAGCTGGAGATCAGAATGGATAAGATAATAGTCAAACTCTGTTCAGCAATGTTCCTTGATCATTTTGACAGATTGCTTAGAATCCAAGATTCATAACATACTACAGGGGTAGGCAACTTTGGCTCTTTGATGACTGGTGGACTTTAACTCCCAGAATTCCTGAGCCAGCCGTGCTGAGGGGAAAGGGAGAGGTTTCGAAGCTGAGCCATGCTGGCTCAGGAATTCTGGGAGTTGAAGTCCATGAGTCATAAAAGAGCCAAGGTTGCCTACCTCTGGCCTAGGCCGCTTTATGACTGGTGGACTTCAACTCCCAGAATTTCTGAGCCAGCATGGCTCAGCTTGGAAACTCTCTCTTTCCCCTCAGCATGGCTGGCTCAGGAATTCTGGGAATTGAAGTGCACGAGTCAAAAAGCGGCCTAGGCCCAGGCCAGACGTAGGCAACCTTGGCTCTTTTATGACGCATGGACTTCAACTCCCAGAATTCCTGAGCCGGACATGCTGAGGGGAAAGGGAGAGGTTTCCAAGCTGAGCCATGCTGGCTCAGGAATTCTGGGAGTTGAAGTCCATGAGTCATAAAAGAGCCAAGGTTGCCTACCCCTGGCATACTATCTTAGATCTCTCCATTGTTCTCCATTGAGTCATGATTAGATATTAATATTTTACCTCTTGGCTTCTGAACTGAATGAAAAACCATCTTTCATTAGTGGAATAAGCTGTTGATCTTTAATAAATACCCACCGGCTAGATGCATTGGATAAACTTCCTTCTAATTCAAATTATCTCTGTAAATTTCTATTTTCTCTTTCATATTTTTGGAAAAAACATGGCTTATGCCATGTCAGGGTGTAGTCATTTCCCAGGTCTATTTTTGGATTTAATTCTGAAGCCCGTTATTCTTCTCCTGGACTTCAATGCTGTAATCTGTACCCAGCTGATATATTTAACTTCATAATCTCGACACTCTTAATTTATACAATGTTCTCATTTTTAAGACTTTAGCCTTGGTAGAGGACAAAACTTGTTATGTTGTCCATAATTTTTCTCATCCTCCTTCAATGGATGTGCATATAGTGTTTGCGTAACATTAAAAATGTTCACGGTTATTCTGATAGTTTCCATCCAGGGGCTTACTTGTCTGGTGTATGATTTAGTTTGTTACCCTTGTTCATCAGTGATACAATAACTGTTCTTTGATTGTTGTGGAAGGTGAAGAAATGAAGTGAAAGGTGTATGTGATTTCTTACTATACACTTTGTGGTTGAGATGTCTATCATGATTTTACTAGGGCTTCCAAGTATGGTTAAACTCTAGGAGAATATAATGGTCTTATGTTCTCCATGTAGGTCATCTAGATATTTCCTCAATTCTTCTTTCCATGCTGCCAGGCAATGAAGCTATGATCGATGCATCTTTTTTTGTTTTTGCTATGGTCAGTCACCATAGTTACACTTTATAAGATGGGAGGACATCTAAATATTTTAAATAAATAAATATTGAAAAAGCAATTCAAACCTCTGGCCCTGTCTAGCACATTATCTTCAGAATTTAACAACCTGAGCCATCAATTCAAATAAATTCCAGGGATCAAAGATTCATCATTTCCTAGGACAGGCTTCAGCATTGGAAAGCTAAGAGTGACTTGACCAAGTCTCTACATTAAAAAAGGAGATTGTATAAATTGAACAAAGGAATTAATGCTGTATGTGCTTCATGCTTTAATAAGGAGGGTTGATCAGTTCCATAAAGCCCCCGCCTGCAAAAAAAATAAATAAATCTGCAACACTTTAATATATTGCAAATGAAGGTAATTAGAATTGATTCTCACAAATAAGAATATCTTTGAAAATTCAGTTAGTGGTAACAGCAACAATCCCTGGGATGGCATAAAAGAAATGTGTCAGCAGGTTGCCAAGCTCTGCTGAATGCAACGTTTACCAATTCCTAGCACGGCAAATTAAGTACAGTATCCTACTTTGGCAGAGGAAAAAAACCCAACACTCTTTCCAGCAATACAGACATTCGCAGAACAAGCCTTTCTCTATAAGAAGGTATCATGGCAATTGGTTAGGAGTGCTCATATGTTGCTAAACCAAAAGAATATTAAATGAAACCTTATGAAACCAGATTGCAACGCCTTGGTCTCTTCAGCCTTGAAAGACGGCGTTTAAGGGGTGACTTGATCGAAGTGTATAAAATCATGCATGGGATAGAAAAGGTGGATAGAGAAAAATTATTTTCTTTATCACACAATACCAGGACAGGGGGGCACTCCCTAAAGCTCATAGCTAAGAAAGTGAGGACAAATAAAGGGAACTATTTCTTCACCCAGAGGGTCGTTGATTTATGGAATTCACTTCCAGAAGGGGTCGTGACAGCTGTCAGCCTTGACAGATTCAAGGCAGGGCTAGATAGATTCATGGATGCAAAGTGTATTGGTGGTTATTAAAACGGATGTCCATGTGCCACCTCCATGTTGGTTGAGGCAGGCAGGATTCCCTTGAGTACCATTTGTTGGGGGTCAAGGGAAAGGGAGGGTTTTGCCTTCTCTTTCTGCTCAAGATCCCCATGTACAATTGGTGGGCCACTGTGTGACACAGAATGCTGGACTCGATGGGCTTTGGCCTGATTCAGCATGGCTCTTCTTATGTTCTTATGTTCTTATGAAACTAGGAAGTAATGGAAAGGACAATTTGTGTCAAAAGACCGTAGACACAGAGCAACAGAGACTGATGATACAATTAGCCTTGCTCGAAGTTTCACACTTCTAATGTGATAAGAGCCCATTGGGTTCAGCTGCAAGTATGAATGGGTGAACAATAAGTCTCGTTTTAAAGGAGTTTTGTTCTTCGTGGCTGCTCAAATGTTCAGCATATGATATCATTGACTAAAATGCCAAGGAAGTTCTCCATTGCATCTCAGCTATTTGTTGAAAAGAAACTTCCAGAGAGGCATTCAAAGACCTTTTAATGAGAAAATGTAGAATAATACAGGAGAGGAAAAAAAATTGCTGAAAAATGTTAGGTGTGTTGCCATCAGTGCATTGCTGACAACAAGGGGGATACTATTTATAGGACTGAATTAACTGCTTTCTGAAAAATCCTTCAACTGTTCCTTGCATACAAAAGATAAGTTTTCTTTTTCTTTCCATTGCCTGTTTTTAATTTACATTTATTTTTCAAGAGTTATTTTTACAGGATATGAAGTAATACCAATTAGTAACCTAATATCGGATAGCTTCCGTTTGGCTTTTCGTAAAAGGATTGCACCTTTGGGTTGCCAGGATTTACATGTGCAGTGATTATGTTGTTGTTAGTTGTGAAGTCATGTCCGACCCATCGTGACCCCATGGACAACGTTCCTCCAGGCCTTCCTGTCCTCTACCATCTTCTGGAGTCCATTGAAGCTCATGCCTACTGCTTCATCAACTCCATCCAGCCACCTCATTCTCTGTCGTCACATTCTTCTATTGCCCTCCATCTTTCCTAGCATTAGGCTCTTCTCCAGTGAGTCCTTCCTTCTCATTAGGTGGCCAAAGTACTTGAGTTTCAACTTCAGGATCTGGCCTTCTAAAGAGCAGTCAGGGTTGATCTCCTCTAGGACTGACCGGTTTGATCGCCTTGCAGTCCAGGGGACTCGCAAGAGTCTTCTCCAGCACCATAGTTCAAAGGCCTCAATTCTTTGGCACTCAGCCTTTCTTATTGTCCAACTTTTGCAGCCATACATTGCCACTGGGAAAACCATGGCTTTGACTATATAGACTTTTGTTGGCAGACTATACGTACTTTTGTTGGCAGTTATTATATAGCAGTAGAAAACCAAGTTTTTGAGGTTGCCTTGTGTGATTTCATCAAGGGAAGAGAATGAGACATTTCTATGCAAGAGGTGGGAAGAGAGAAAGGAAGGAAAGAAGGAAGGAAGGAAGGAAGGAAGGAAGGAAGGAAGGAAGGAAGGAAGGAAGGAAGGAAGGAAGGAAGGATATGTAAGCCACTGTACATTTAATTTGTTATGCCATGGTTAGAAGTAGAAGAATGCTATGTCTACAATGGATATGTGAGTGAGTCAAAGAAATATGTTCTTCAAAGACTCTGGGGTAAGTTTGCCAATAGTGACAAGTACTGTAGTACCTCAAAATATTCTCAAAGGTTACCCTTGTAGCAGTTTTAAATTGCATTGCAGATGGATACAGGAACACATATTTAGGATGTAGGCAAAAATAGTCTTTCACAGACTGGTTGAGAATCTACAAAGTAAAATACAGATGGCCACCAGGCTACCAGAACAGTTGATCAACCATTCTCTGGATAATTAAGGACTTCTATTTCTCAACAACTCATGTTTACCAAGAAGATAGGCATGATAGTAATATCCTTTTGTTATGGTAGATTTTTTTTAAAAAAAAAATGTGAAACCATGCCATAGGCTCTAATGGAGAAAGTCTGCTATCTCATAAAAGAAAAGAAATCATTGTTTTCTTATTACCTATAAGCCTGCTACATTTTTCTTTCTAAAGGTCAATCAATGATAGCATGAAGTTTTTTCTTTCTTTCCTGATACTGGAAAACAGCAATAAATGGCTTTCACCACACAGGTGGAATAGGGACACCAGTGGATAAGTTTTAATTCCAAAACTCACCGTGACCTTTTTAATATCATTATTGTTTGTCTAGACTCAAAATGTGTCTTTGACAGCTATCTTAACAAAATAACAGAGTTGGAAGGGACCTTGGAGGTCTTCTAGTCCAACCCCCTGCTCAGACAGGAAACCCTATGCCAGACATGTCAAACACAAGGCCTGGGGGGGGATGAGGATGAGGAGGAGGAGGAGGAGGAGGAGGAGGAGGAGAAGAAGAAGAAGAAGAAGAAGAAGAAGAAGAAGAAGAAGAAGAAGAAGAAGAAGAAGAGGAAGAGGAAGAGGAAGAGGAAGAGGAAGAGGAAGAGGAAGAGGAGAGGGAGAGGGAGAGGGAGAGGGAGAGGGAGAGGGAGAGGGAGAGGGAGAGGGAGGGGAAGGGGAAGGGGAAGGGGAAGGGGAAGGGGAAGGGGAAGGGGAAGGGGAAGGGGAAGGGGAAGGGGAAGGGGAAGGGGAAGGGGAGGGGAGGGGAAGGGGAGGGGGAGGGGGAGGGGAGTGGGAGGGGAGGGGGAGGGGGAGAAGGAAGAAGAAGGAAAGAGAAGGAAGAAGGAGAAGAATTATTGCTTATTATCATTTCAACTTGGAAATAACAACAACAACAACAACAACAACAACAACAACAACAACAATAACAATAATAATAATAATAATAATAATAATAATAATAATAATAATAATAATAATAATAATAATAATAATAATAATAATAATAATAATAATAATAATATCATCCCAGGTCTTTGGGAAGGACTCTGTAAATTGTAAAAAATGCCAAATCCAGTCAAAATATCTGGCTGGCTATGCAACCAGCCACAATAAAATATCCTCCAGAAGCAGAAATAGATCGATCCTCCAGAAATAAAAGAAATAGACAGCTAGTTAGTTAAAAATTCTTATATATCTTAGCCTCTTTTTTTTTTTTAACAAAAGAAGACAAATGTTCTGTTTCCTATTGGGAAAAGCATAAACGAACTAGTTGTTTGGTTGGGATGTTCATCAGCATAATTGCTCTGCCAGTTTCAATTAGAGGAATTAATATGGCAGCTAAAAGTTACACCTTTTTCATGGTTAGTGCACTTCATCTACAGTTGAACAATGCTAACCAGGAAGTTACCTTGCCAATTACAATTAAGAGTGCTAATCAGAGGCTTTAAGGTCACTGATCCTCCAGCAACATGGGTTGAATTTGAAAAACAAGGAGGTTATGCTGTCAGACAATGTTCAGATAAACTTCTTCTAAAGGTTTTCAATAGAATCGCTGCTTAACAAAGCAGTGTTTGTAAAACAACGTTATTCGGTACAAGTAGTTCTCAACTTATGAGCATAACTGGGACCAGAACGTATGCCACTAAGCAACATGGATGTTAAGTGAGACATGCCTGATTTTATGACTTTGGAAAAATGGCTTTGGGGAAAAAAGGAAAAAATAAGGGGAAAAAAAACCCTGGGGTTTTTTCACTCAATTTTTCTGTTTCCCCCCCCCCCCAGGCCTTCCCATCTCTATTCCTCCCCCCACCCCATTGACTTTGCTCGTCAGAAGCCCCAGAGAATGTCACAAATAAGGAACACAGGATCTCAGAGATGCTGCATTTGTAGTGAAGACATACCAGTTGCTAAGCACTCAAATTTTGATCCTGTGACTCTAAAAATGCCGCAACTGTTGTTAATTGTGACAACCAGTCGTACATTGCTTTTTCGGAGCCATTACAACTTTGAAAAGTTGCTAAAGGAACTAAAGAACCAGCTGCATTTCAAGACATAACTGGCAACAAATCTTGACTAACTTAATTCCAGTAAGGTTCAGCAGCTATCTACATCCTTGTTCTAAATATTTGGAACCCTGTCAATATTTAGGAGTTTGATTTTGGCAGCACATCAAAATAAATAAATAAGTCAGAGATTACGAAATGCAAAACACTTGCAAAACATCATGTTCTCTATCCTTCGTTTCAAAGGGGTCTGCCTAATCTTTTTCCAAGATTAAAACAAGATTTGGTCCAGCAAATTGCAATAGGAATATGTTTGGTTATATTTCAGTAGCATTCAAATGTATTAAAATTCAGTACATGTCATGTACATTACATTTCACTTTCTCCCTTTGTCATGGTAAAAAAAATTACAGTTTGGTAACTATTTTTGAAAAGTCCAGTAGCAGGGTTTGAAGATCATTTTGGTGAGAGTATTCATGAATTTTAAGGTTACGGAAAGGATTCATGTTATGTATCTAAGTCAAAAACAAAAAAAAAGTTTTGAAGAATAGTCTAAGTGGTGAGAAAAATAATCTAAATTGATTATTGTTAACATTCTAATGTGTATGGCACTTTTTAAAAAGAAATTAAAACCAATTCATTCACTATTTCTTACTCATAAAGAATACATAATGTATATAAGAATTGATTTCACTCCCTACGGCCTATTATTTTCTACATGATCTACAGCAGGGGTAGGCAACCTTGGCTCTTTTATGACTCGTGGACTTCAACTCCCAGAATTCCTGAGCCAGCATGGCTCAGCTTGGAAACCTCTCCCTTTCCCCTCAGCCTCGCTGGCTCAGGAATTCTGGGAGTTGAAGTCCACCAGTCATAAAAGAGCCAAGGTTGCCTATCCCTGCTCTAAACTAATAAAGTCTACATTAATTAACATTAATTATGCTTTCATATGTTCCTCTAGTTTAGGGGTAGGCCACCGTGGCTCTTTTATGACTCGGGGACTTCAACCCCCAGAATTCCTGAGCCAGCATGGCTCAGCATGGAAACCTCTCCCTTTCCCCTCAGCATGGCTGGCTCAGGAATTCTGGGAGTTGAAGTCCACGAGTCATAAAAGAGCCCAGGTTGCCTAGCCCTGATCTACAGTATTAATCTGAATATCTCTTCTGATAGGGAGAATTTAAGTCCAAGGAGAATGGTATCTTTAACTTACCTTAAAGAAATTGTTTCTCCGAGATTTTTGAATCTGATTCAACTGGATTATACAGTCTCTTCCTTAGAAATGCAGAAGAAAAACACACTTCGAACAAAAAGAATAGGGAGCTGGATTATGATTAATTTTATTATTAAATTACCACTTTTATTTTAACACAAGAAACTATGTTTCCAGCTGATCTCTCAAATATACCCTGCAGCCATTTGCTGGTTTTCATTTGCTAACTATTGTTTTAAAAGTTGTAAATGCATTGTCCTTGGATTAAAAGAGGATAATTGATTTGAAACTATAATACGATATAAAATTAGATTCTTCTGTATTAGAAGACAATAATAGCCTAATGAAAAATGGGAAGCTGTGTCTAGGAAGCCTGCAGAATACTAATTAATTGAATATCTGGACTTAACAATTAATTAGGTCATGTTAAAATAATTGATTTGAAATGCCGACATGAGAGCAATTCGAAGAGATAAGAATCTGGTTTCCCAACAAGCTGCTTAACAATGGAAGAAGATATCAGGTTGCTGACAGTAATAGATCTTTAATTTAAAACTATTGAGCCACTTAGTAGCGTACATTGACATCTATGGCCATTGCTGAATCATATATACGTAAGCTAAAGCATCAGACATAAAGCCAAATCAGAACGTAACTCACCCCGTTTTTGCTGTTTGTCTACATTTGTACATACAAATCATAGATCTGTTTTTGGGTTATGTGAACCAATATAAATCTGTCTGTACTTGGGATCTTACAAGACTAGGTTTTTTTTATTTGATACATTTTCCATAGGGTGACCTTAAGTTCAGACATGTGGAGAATATACTGGTCCAGTGGTATTTTTTATTAAATGCCATGAAAAGACCCATATCTATCTATCTATCTATCTATCTATCTATCTATCTATCTATCTATCTATCTATCTATCTATCTATCTATCTATCTATCTATCTATCCATCCATCCATCCATCCATCCATCCATCCATCCATATATATCCATCTCTATCCATCTCTATCCATCTCTATCCCTATCCATCCGTCCGTCCGTCCATCCATCCATCCATCCATCCATCCATCCATCCATCCATCCATCCATCTATCTATCTATCTATCTATCTATCTATCTATCTATCTATCTATCTATCTATCTATCTATCTATCATCTATCTATCTGTCTATCTATCTCTATCATCTATCTATCTATCATCTATCTATCTGTCTATCTATCTATCTATCTATCTATCTATCTATCTATCTATCTATCTCTATCATCTATCTATCATCTGTCTGTCTGTCTGTCTGTCTATCATCCATCCATCTTTATGGATTTAGCTAGTCATCAATTTATATAACAGTAGTCCTATAAGTAGATATGGATGAGTAAGTTGATTGTATTCGTTCCCTAAGGCTTTGTTGCCATCATAATCATAATCTCATTCTGTTCCTTTGGTTTACGAAGAACAATATCCAAATAATAATATTCTGTTGTGTTCCCGTTGATTTTTTAACTCAACATGAAAAAAAAACTTAAAATAAATCAAAACAATTAAAACATAAATAACAGTGTTTGCCTTACCTCTAACTTATTTATTTGCCTGCAGGTTCTGAAGTGATAACTAATACTGCAATAGGGTCAAAATACATCACAAATAAATGTACCCTTTTTTGATCTCCAAGTCCATTGTATGCCTCAGAATTATTTTCCGTCAATAACTCAACAATAAACTGAATCAAATAAAACTTTGTGAAAGTACCCAATATATAAATTGTATTTACAAATTACCTTCACAACTGCACAGCTCAATTCTGAGTGCTGTTGAAAACAGGAGTGTAAATTATGGATGCCATCAACTTAACAGCACTATAAAATTATCCTGTTTGAAAGACAAACCTTAAATCTAGGTATTCAATGTGGATACTAAAAGCCAACAATTTTGTATAAAAGGGAAGGAGGACACAGAAGTGATCTTTGAAAAGAAATGAATATTACACTAGAGAAACAGTGCTTGTTTTTTATGATTTTGTTCTTGACTTTGGGCTGCATTCTTCATACAAATGCATGGAGAATACAGTTTATTGGCACATTTGTACATTTAGAGGGAACACGATAGGACGAACTGATCGACGTAGTGCAGAGTTAAAGGCTTGCTTGTTGAATGTGATAAAAGCAATGCATGATCACAAGTGCAGATGGTTCTCGACTTACGACCACAATTGAGCCCAAAATTTCTGTTCTTAAGCGAGACATTGGTTAAGGGAGTTTTGCCCCTGTCTCTCCACAGTTGTTAAATGAATCACTGCAGTTGATAAGTTAGTAATCCACTGGTTAAGTGAATCTGGCTTCCCCCATTGACTTTGCTTGTCAAAAGGTCACATACGGTGACCACAGGAACTTGGGACACAGCAACGGTCGTAAATACGAATCAGTTGCCAAGCTTCTGAATTTTGATCACATGATCACAGGGGAGGTTGCAAAGGTCATAACCGTGAAAAATGGTCATGTCACCTGTCAACGCTGCTAACATCGGATGTTCTCGCTTTGACAATATATGAAGCTGCAGCCATCTTCTCTTTAACCTGTGTGTTACTTCTAGAGTTAGAATTAGATGATGCTGAGGTGCTGAGGGGGGGGAGGGGGAAGAATGTGTATGGGGATTAGTTAGACATAACAACATCGCAGTAGAGTATTCTTCAAGGTTGTTTGAAATAAGAGACATTAAGGAATGGTGGGTTATGGAACTGGAGGGAAGGTTTGCATTTCAAACTAATTGGAGAATGTGATTTATGACTGCTAATTGGAGGAGGAAATTGTGCTTTGATACTATGTGTTTAGGGGAGGGGAATTCAGATTCTGGCTTCAACTATATACATACCGAAGCTATGCTGCTCGATTAAAGATTCTTTAAGGTAAACAATGCCTCAAAGTTCTTTTGAAGAGTTTCATCTTTTAGAACCATGACATCACTTTTTTCAGTGCCATTGAATAGTCATTAAATAAAGTGTTGTATGCCGAGGACTATCTTCAACTTATGCATCACAAGAAATACATTGTTTGGCCAAGGTTTGACACTGAGTAGAGTTAGTCCAGAGGTCCTCAACCTTTGGGACACCAGGGACCAGTTCTGTGAAGAGAGGTTTTTCCATGGACCGGAAGGGACATGGTTTCATGTGCTGCCTGCATCCCACGGATGGGGCTTCGCTTGTTTCTGCAGACCGGTTTCTGGCATGCCGTAGCCCTGTGCCGGTCCACGGACTGGGGGTTGGGGACCCCTGAATTAGACAATTGTGTGTGAGGTTCTTTAGCTTACATTTACGAATGTGTTTATTGTGTAGTGGGTTTCAGTAGGCAAGGAGCAGACCAGCGTAGTTACATCATTTATTGACTCAAACTAGAACTAGAGAACTGTAGGCAATTGCCTGTAATTTATACTCTGAACCCACAGGGCCTTAACCAATCACAATACTTGAAAAGGGTCGCCCAAATATGAATGTTTAAAGTTTCCCTCCAAAACAGTTGGAGTTAACAATCAGGGTCATCTAAAGGTTAGTTTCATTTTAGCTTCACAAGCAGCTGGAGTTAAGTTAGTTTCACTTTAGCAGGGATTAACACAACTTTATATATGTGTGTGTGTATGTGTGTGTGTGTGTGGGAAAAGGCAAATGATTTGTAGCAAATGATGCGATGAAAAATAAGATTGATGTATCCAAAGCAATTTATACTTGACAGAGAAACCGATGTGGATGATGGCAAGATATCCGTGAATGGAAACAGGGAGACATTTTATTTTATGACACGCTAATGCTTGTAGAAAGGTAACAGTCCTAACTCTTAATTTATAATTCACAGTACATAATACAAATCATAATTCATAATTATTATAACAATAAATAATAATATAGAGTAACAAATTCATAATTATGAATCCATAACTCATAATACAAGTGAATGCTTGTAGAAAGGTAGAAAGGCTTACTCAAAGATGAGGGTGGTAAAATTATTTTCCAAAGCAGCAGAAAGCAAGACAAGAAACAACAGATGGAAACAACCAAGGAAAGAACCAACCTAGAACTAAGGAGAAATTTCCTAGCAGTGAGAGCAATCAACCAGTGGAATAGCTTGCCTTCAGAAGTTATGGGTGCTTCGTCACTGGAGGCTTTCAAAAAGAGACTGGACAACCATTTATCTGAAATGGTACAGGGGCTTGAGCGGGGGCTGGACTAGAAGATCTCCAAGATCTCTTCCAGCTCAGTTATTCTATGTTCTAATAAGTGGCATGTCACGTGGAATGAGTGTTTGTCAAAAAAAGCAATAATAGCTGTGTACAAGAATATGTTCATACCCACTTTACTACATAAAAGTAGCAGATGGATATTTCAAAGGAGCTATAAAAGGAACTGAATGCTGAGGGAATAGATTGTTTCAGTCTGTGTGTAACAGCAGAAAAGATAGGATAAAGAATGTATGGAAAAGGAATGTGTATGGATTAACCAATATGGAAAGAAGCCACATCAAGTGCGGTTAATCATGTAGAGTAGTGTTTCTCAACCTTGGCTTTGTGGACTTCAACTCCCATAATTCCAGTCAGCCATGCTGGCGGTGGAATTCTGGAAGTTGAAGTACACCGATCTTCAAGCATTCAAGGTTGTTGAGAAATGCTGATTGCAGAAGGAATAAACGAGGATTCCAATAGCAGAACTAATATACAAAGGAAGATGGAAGTATTGAAATGAACAGGAAGTTCAAGTTAGTTATGACTGGATGCAGTTAATGAGATTTCTCCAAAAAGGGAAGCTAGGTCTTTAAAGAAGCCAGTGCATAAACAAATATAGAGATCTGGCATACGCATGTAGAATTTGAAAGGATAAAATAGGAGAATAAGCTATAGTGAGGGAATTTGGTATAAAACTGATAGTTAACTTTCCTATTCTATTTTCTACTCTCATGATTTGAACATCCTTTTCTTAGTATTCCTTACCCCCATTTTTATGCCTTGCATAAGCTGACATATCCAAAAGGGAATAGTGTAATGGATATAGAACAGGTCTTATAGAACTGAAGAATTTAATTTGATGCATTACACAGTCTGCTTTATTGTTGCATATTACAGAAGGTAACACTGTCTTATTTTGTCTTATTGTTGTCTTCATTTCCTTCTCTCTTTTTTTCTTTCATTCTCCACTTTCCTGGAGGGCCACACTTCCAAATTTGGGGTGTGGGGTTCTTGAGGGGGAGTTTTTCCTTAATGTTTCTACTTAGAATTGAATTGAAGCCAATTCATCTTGGAAGAAAAAAGTAGAAAATATCTCCGATGACACATCAACAGCCTAATAAAATGCCAGTTAAGTTATTAGAAATAGAAATGGAAATGGAAATGGAAATGGGGATAGAGATAGGGTTATATATATATATATATATTTTAAAACAACATATATATATATTTGTGCTTGCTGGATGGCTCTGGGTTGAGCTGAAACAAGCAAAGGAAAGAATGATTCCTTCCTCCCATATTTGGGTTTACAGGGTGCAATCTAAAAAATAAACACTTGACACATATCCTTACTCCCTGACTACTGACAAAGCGGGAGAGAACTTGTGGCTCAATAGGTTAAAGCATCTGCTTAGCATGCAGACTGCCCAGGTTCGAATCCCAGAAGGGTGAGTCTGACTGAAGAGAGTTAAGAAACTCGAAATAGCTATATCAGAAATTCCCTTATTTCTTTGTCAACAATTTTAAAACAACATATATATATTTGTGCTTGCTGGATGGCTCTGGGTTGAGCTGAAACAAGCAAAGGAAAGAATGATTCCTTCCTCCCATATTTGGGTTTACAGGGTGCAATCTAAAAAATAAACACTTGACATATATATATATATTCTGAGGTTTTCGTGGGTGTTTGTATGTAGGTCTTTGGTTATTCGGGTTTTCTCGCACATAAAATTGGAAACGTCTTGGCGACGTTTCGATGAAGTCCAATTCGTCATCTTCAGGCTGCTGTTTTCGGCTTCGTGCTTCTAGGAGCAATGTGTGATCATAGCTGTTTCTCCCTTTTAACTGCCAGTGGGGGTATGAACTGATTGGCTGGGAGCTTGGCTGTGTTCTGATTGGGTGGAGGTGTGTTCTGATTGGTTAGGGGCTTGGCTGTGCTCTGATTGGATGGGGGTGTTGGCTGTGCTCTGATTGGATGGGGGAGTGTTCTGTTTGGGTGGGGGCTTTGTTGTGCTCAGGTTAGTCTGAGTTACAGGGAGATTAGAGATGGTGAGCTGCGTTGCTGTTGTTTGGCTTCGCGTTCATGGTCGTGCCTCATCTTCATGGTGGGTGTCAGTTTGCTTCATGTACAGATTGGAGGGGTTTAAAGTGGCTAATGATGCAGCTGTGGTCTGGCTTCTGGTTTGTGGTTGTGCCTCATCATCAGTGTGGGTTTGGGTTTGCTTTTTGCGTGGATGTGTGGTGGTGACATCCTGTGTGGTTTTCCTGAGTGTGGGTCTGGTGTCATTCTTTCTGTTAGGGACTTGTTTGTCAATAAGGACAGGTTTCCAAATGGCTGGTAGGTGGGAGGTATCATCTCATTTATTCATGCTGTGTGGGCGTTCCTCACTGATTCCAGGATGGCTTTGCGGGCCACATGAAATATACTTTTATTGGAAAGAAAACCCCCCTGTACTTCTGTAGATAAGAGAAAGGCAAGCATCTTCTACCATGCTGCCCTCACTGATGTAGGAATGTGTTCTCACCTCAGGATAGCATAGAAATAAAAATTTAAGGAAGCTTTCAAAAATTCAGATTTCATGGATCTGAGTACTCTTCTCCAGTACAAGCTGGGGTACTAGCTTAGTGAGGAAGATCTGTGGCCTCAAGGTTAATCCAGCATGTTGTTAGCAGAACCTTTTTGTAAATCTAAAATGCCCTACCACTAAGATAACAGTCTGGTGGCATCAGAAGGCAAGAACAGATAGGGCCCAGTGTCATCAGCATTAGCTGTGATGAATTAGCCCATTTCACTGAAAGATTGAAGTCAGTGATAGATGGATAGTAGAGATCAGGCTTGTGAACAGGCAATTTTATTTATTTTATTTATTTATTTTTGGCGACCAGCAGATTTCCACCAGTGATATTCTGTAATTTTTAAGCAATTGCAGACCTCTAAGCTTTCTTTTATCTCCTCCGTGATTTTTGAACTAAGGAAAGATGGAAAGTATCTAGAGTTCTGCAACTCGGCCTAATGCTATATTTGAGAACCTCTAATTATCTCCACTATAATGACAAACTAATGTTCTATTTATATACCATTAACATCTTAAGCACTGAGTCTGCGTTGCTGAAGGCATTGCTCAAAAGCAAATACAGTAATGGGATTCAGAAACAAAAACAATAAAGCTTATCATGATAGGTCCTAATTAAAACTGAAATATTATTAGGCAGCAAAATGATTAAAAATAATAATTAAGCATACATTGGTGCTGGGTGGAGTATATATAAAAAAATCTATGTTGCAAGAGGGGGTTTGCTACACAAGCATAACAATTCTTATTTAAACAAAATTGATGATACCTACTTACTTCTAATCCTTATCACTATACTAAAACCATTTACTTATGTGTCTTCCTGCTATACACGAATTCTAAGGATTCTTATCTACATGTGTGTTAAATTTAAATTATTATCTACAGCTATTATAAGTTTTCATACCTCCCTTTCTTTCTTTCCCCACTTCTTCTTTAGAGACAAATTTAAACATCCTACACCTCTGGAGAAAAAACAGGTTTAATTAGCCCTGTCTTGGAGTACTTATTTGGATAAGGAGATATATGGGGAGCTTATCAAATTTGCAGAGGACAATGCCCCAAAGCAAAGATCTATTGGGTGCAGACAAGGAGATGGATACAGGAAATAACAAAACAACAAATTGAACTTAAACCCGAAATATTTCTATTAGGCATAATCAATCCAAAAATGGAAAAACAATTTCAATACATCATTATACAGGCTTGGGGCGTATGAACTATACTCTGCCCCGGGGCCTAGGAAGGTGCCTCCATCAGTGACTGTGTACCAATTGTGACTGTATGTTGTATGAATGTGTTTTGGACTGAATGAATGTGTTCTGGATAGGATGGTTGGTTTTTATTGTAATTTAATTTTTTATTGTATTATTGTTGTAAGCTGCCCTAGGTCCCAGGAGAAGGGCGGCATAGAAATCCAATAAAAGTTAAAGTAAAAGATACATATAATAACTGCAGCACGTATTGCATATGCACAATGCTGGAAAAGGGAAAACATACCAACAAGTGCAATGATTATACACAAGATATTAGATTGTGCTGAGATGAACAAACTTACCTTAGAAATAAAGGACAAAGAAGTTACAGAATTTTATGAGATATGGGACATGTATTACAATTGGTTAGAATTGAGGAATAAAAAAGTATGAGAAGTAATGTAAATAAATGTAAATGAATGTAAGAGATATAGGACATAGTAATATTGTTAAGAAAAAAGAAAAATATATCCTTTGTATTTTGTTGTTTGTAACGAGAAAAAGGAAAAAAAATAAAAAAAAATTTGCAGACGACACCAAGCTGGCAGGAATAGCCAACACTCCAGAAGACAGGCTTAAGATACAGAAGGGCCTTCACAGACTTGAACACTGGGCGCTGTTATATCTGGCCCTTCTCAGCTTAGTAAAATCCACAGGAATATTTCTTTAAGAGTTTTATTTAACACATTTCAAGAGATTCATTGCAAAGCAAGCTGCTGGCATTTTGTTGGCCAGAACGGCCAAGTCTGATTTATTTACATTCAGCTTAAACATGCTCTCCCTCCCTTCCAATTAACTCACTCTTTATCTCTCAGGTTGTCCAAGACCTCATTAATCTTCCGTAGAGTCCAAAAACACCAGAAAACTGAGTTCAAACGAACTGTGCAAGGCATCAAGCTACTCCTTGATAGTAACGTTGCTCGTGACAAAGAATTAGTCCCTCCTTTATCTTCTAATATAGTTTCCGATACTTCACTTCCCCCATTACTTCCTTTTTCCACGTAACTGAACCCTCCGCCTATCAAACCTTCGGAATCTCGGATCAAGCCATACATTGTCCTGTTCCAAGTCTGACTCCCCGCTGTGAGAGTCTGATTCAGACTGCATGCAAATGTCCTCCCTGTCTGTCTCTGCTGCCAGGAGGGGAAAGCACCCAGAGGGGCCTGGTTGCTCTTCCTCATCATCTGACACCTCCCCAGCTGGTCCAGAGACACCCACAACAGGCGCTATCTAACAAAATGAAATTCAATGGTGAAAAAAGTAAGGTTCTACATTTAGGCAAGAAAAACCAAATGTACAGGTATAGTATAGGGGGTACCTTGCTGAATAGTAGCAACTGTGAGAGGGATCATGGAGTCCTAGTGGACAATCACTTAAATATGAGCCAGCCGTCTGCTGCAGCTGCCACAAAAGCCAACACAGTGCTAGGCTGCATTAACAGAGGGACAGAATCAAGATCACATGAAGTGTTAATACCACTTTACAAGGCCTTGGTAAGGCCACACTTGGAATACGGCATCCAGTTTTGGTCACCATGATGTAAAAAAGATGTTGAGACTCTAGAAAGAGTACAGAGAAGAGCAACAAGGATGATTAGGGGACTGGAGGCTAAAACATATAAGGAACGGTTGCTGGAATTGGGTATGTCTAGTTTAATGAAGAGAAGGACGAGGGCTGCCTTCTTTTCATTAAACAAATGGCTGTTCAAGTGATTGGACAGTAATTTGTCTGGAATGGTATAGGGTCCCCTGCTTGGGAAGGGGATCCCTTCCAACTCTGTTATTCTGTTAAAAGTTGAGTTGCAAGACTACTTTAATCTTCAAAAACTAAGATCAAAAATGCATTTTTCCCTTCTATATGGAACATAGGCCCTGAAGTCAATCCCAAATAGAAACAAAACTAAATTCTTTTTTTAAATGATGATTCTGGATTCCCCCCCCCCCCTTTTTTTTTTGGCTTGGATGTTCCCACACAGCCTTGCGTATCACAATTTCAAAACTGCCCTGTACTGTAAATGTTCATCCTGATGATTTCACCATGGGACTGCCTGCCTGAGGAATTTAGCTGGGTTACTGAAATCATTAATGAAAATAATAACATTCTTTTCAGAATATTTTGACTGCAACTGACTAGCCTGATTAGAATTTATCCATCTAATCCCTTGCTGAATATTCCAAAACAGCTGTCTTTGTATCAAAATAACTTACAAACGTGTATTTTGAAAGAAGCAAACAAACTTCAAAAACAGGTAGAATAATGACAGCAGTGGAATTAGCACATGGTTCAAGAAACATAATAACCAAATATAACAAACAATTTTGAAAATCTAAGTGATAAAGTAATTAAAGCTTTTTTTTTAAAAAAAAAAAATCCCGTATAAGGCATAAATTCTACTCCTCTCTCTTTTTCAGTCCCTAATAGAGGGTAGCATTCAGCTTATGTTATAATATTAAAATCAGATTGTTTTAGAGGCTGAAATAATTTGAATAGGGAAGGGAGGGAGGGAGGGAGGAAAGAAGGAAGGAAGGAAGGAAAGAAGGAAGGAAGGAAGGAAGGAAGGAAGGAAGGAAGGAAGGAAGGAAGTGACCATAAAATTAAACAAAAATTTGGCTGAATATCTGACTGCATTCAGTCCAACCAAATCTTGAGAATGGTGCATATAGCTCTTTAATATTAATCTGATCTCCATGTCTGTAAAAAATTCAGGTTGGCCATTTGATGAGGGCGTACCTTGCTCAATAGTAGTAACTGTGAGAGGGACCTCGGAGTCCCAGTGGACAATCACTTAAATAGGAGCCAGCCGTGTGCTGCAGCTGCCAAAAAAGCCAACACAGTGCTGGGCTGCATTAACAGAGGGATAGAATCAAGATCACGTGAAGTGTTAATACCACTTTACAAGGCCTTGGTAAGGCCACACATGAAACACTGCATCCAGTTTTGGTCACCACGATGTAAAAAAGATGTTGAGACTCTAGAAAGAGTACAGAGAAGAGCAACAAAGATGATCAGGGGACTGGAGCCTAAAACATATAAGGAACGGCTGCTGGAATTGGGTATGTCTAGTTTAACGAAGAGAAGGATGAGGGGGGACATGATAGCAGTGTTCCAATATCTCAGGGGCTGCCCCAAGAAGAGGCAGTCAAGCTATTTTCCAAAGCACCTGAAGGCAGGACAAGAAGCAACGGATGGAAACTAATCAAGGAGAGAAGCAACCTAGAACTAAGGAGAAACTTCCTGACAGTTAGAACAATTAACCAGTGGAACAACCTGCCTCCAGAAGCTGTGAATGCTCCAACACTGGAAGATTTTAAGAAGAGACTGGACAGCCATTTGTCTGAAATGGTATAGGGTTTCCTGCCTGAGCATGGGGTAGGACTAGATGACCTCCAAGATCCGTTCCAACTTTATTATTATTATTATTATTATTATTATTATTATTATTATTATTATTATTATTATTATTATTATTATTATTATTATTATTATTATTATTATGGCAGCCTCAGTGATTTATGATGAGTTATTTCTTTCCTTTTTCTCTCCCTTTCTCCAGATTTTAAGGCAGTGTGGGCTATGCTTTGGTTCCACCATAACAGGAGGACTCCTTTTGCGCTCGACTGAATTCACTAATTAAAAGGGATGTTGCGGTGGTGGAGAGACATCTGAGAGAAGAGAAGGTTGAAGGTGAAAGAGAATAAAACACCAGGACAAAGTCAGCTTGGTTCAGCTGGTAGCAAGTGGGTTGTGGTGCAGGGAAAAACAGGTGTAAAATTCAGACTCACACTGTGAAGGACTGTAAAGCTGACCTTGCAGGCATGAATAAACCATTAAAGAGACAGCTTTTGCAGAAAAAGATGAACCCAGTCCTGAGAAAGGGAAAGTGCAAGAAAGAAACTGAAAATGATCCCACCTTGGTTTGGTATACTATGAAAAGAGAGAAGAATACAGAACATTTGGAAAGGACATTGGAGGTCTTCTAGTTGAACCCCTTTCCTAAGCAGGACACCCTATCCAATTTTAGACAAATGGCTGTCCAATCTCTTCTTATAAATCTCCAGTGATAGACTCAGAACTTCTGGAGGCAATCCATCCCACTGATGAATGGTTCTCACGGTCAGGAAATTTCTCCTTAGTTCTAGGTTGCTTTTCTCTTTGGTTAGTTTCCATCCTTTGCTTCTTGTCTTGCCTTCAGGTGCTTCGGAGAATAGCTTGACTCCCTCTTCTTTGGAGCAGCCCCTAAGATATTGGAACACTGCTAGAGATAGAGAGATGATAGAGATAGACATACAGATGATAGAGATAGAGATGACATAAATAGAGATAATAGAGATAGACGTAGAGAGATGATATAGAGATGATAAAAATGATATAGAGAGAACAGAGATAGAGATGATAGAGAGATAGACATGGAGTCAGAGATGATAGAGAGATAGAGATAGAGAGATGATAGAGAGGAAAGAGAGAGATATGATAGAGAGAGAGATGATATAGAGATGATTGTGATGATATAGAGAGGAAAGAGATAGAGATGATAGAGATAGAGATGATAGAGATAAAGAGATGATAGGTATGATAGATAGATAGATAGACAGATAGATAGATAGATAGATAGATAGATAGATAGATAGATAGATAGATAGATAGATAGATAGATAGATAGATAGATAGATAGGGAGGGAGAGAGAGAGAGAGAGAGAGAGAGAGAGATGATATAGATATACATTTGTGTATATAAAATGTGTTCAGAGAATGGCCACTGCAATCAGTGCTAATAAATATGTGCTCATTAGTATTTTTAATGCACCAATGTACTGTATGAAGATAGGAAGCCATTGATCTATTTTTGACAACTGGAAGAAATGAGATAAATGGTTCCCATAGTACTGCAATTCAATCTCTTGGGAATGTTAATTGTAGCTTTTTTTGTGGGGGGAGGCTGGGATCAGCCAAGGTGATGTAGAGCCATCTGAGATCCATTTGTCTCTGAGTGGCTTCCTCTAGAAGATTGATGGGTGCCACCTTAAATAAAATGGAGCATCCCAAAGGGTATCACTGCACCCTATCATTTCAATCCATATAGACTAGATAACCTCTAAGTTCCCTTTCAGCTCTGTTATTCTATGATTCTGGACTAGGTTTAGGATTAAGCTTAGTGATTCCCTGGGAGTTAACTAGTAACTGTTTTTTTTAAATGGGATTAGGTTAAACATGATAAATCTGGTAGATGTCATGACCTTATGATGCCAAAATCATGCCAGTTAGGCGTTGTTATTAGTTGAGAAGTCATGTCCGACCCATCGCAACCCCATGGACTACGTTCCTCCAGGCCTTCCTGTCTTTTACCATCTTCTGGAGTCCATTTAAGCTCACGCCTCCTGCTTCAGGGACTCCATCCAGCCACTTCATTCTCTGTCGTCCCCTTCTTCTCTTGCCCTCCATCTTTCCCAGCATTCGGCTCTTCTCCAGCGAGTCCTTCCTTCTCATTAGGTGGCCAAAGTACTTGAGTTTCAACTTCAGGATCTGGCCTTCTAAAGAGCAGTCGGGGTTGATCTCCTCTAGGACTGACCGGTTTGATCGCTTTGCAGTCCAGGGGACTCACAGGAGTGTTCTCCAGCACCATAGTTCAAAGGCCTCAATTCTTTGGCACTCAGCCTTTCTTATGGTCCAACTTTCACAGCCACACATTGCAACTGGGAAAACCATGGCCTTGACCATATGTACTTTTGTTGGCAGGGTGATGTCTCTGCTTTAGGGATAAGCACATCATATCCAATAACGGTGATGATTTGGCAACATCAGGATCACGTGCATTTTGTTAACTTTGATTACATCACTGATTAAACCTACAGGTAAACTTAAAAGTAGACGTAGTCCTCCACTTACGACCACAGTTGAGCTCAAAATGTCCCTTGCTAAGTGAGACAGTTGTGAGTTTTGCCCCATTTTATGACTTTTCTCACCACGCTTGTCAAGTGAAACACCACAGTCATTAAGTGGGTAACACAGCTGTTAAGTGAATCCGGCTTCCCCATTGACTTGGCTTGTTGGAAGGTGGCCAAAGGGGATCACATGACTTGGGACACTGCAACCATCATAAACATGAGTCAGTGGCCCAGCATCTGAATTTTGATCACGTGACCACGGGGATGCTCCAACGGTCGTAAGCGGGAAAAATGAAAAGTCGCTTTTTTTTTCTGTGCAGCGTAAATTTCGAACGACCACTAGATGAACTGTTGAAAGTTGAGGATTACTGTTTTCGTGATCTGTTGGCTTGAAAAATTAAATCTGTGTATTGGCCTTTTTAGACCGTAAGACTTCTCACAGTTTTATAACTAACCAGTTTATTGCCAGTTCAGGTCATCATTCCTTTGTCGTCTGTGATTTTTTTTTTCCAAGTCCAAAACTTAAGGAGATAAATTTGAGCTTGGTCATCATCTGCCTTTTGAACATTAAGAAAAATGGCTTATTGTTTTTTGTTGTTTTGCTTTCATGCCACAGAGCATTAAATCACAGTTGCATAATTTTCTAGATCTGCAAGAGATACGGCTTATGAAATTATTGTTCAGAGAATTGTTGCCACCAACATAGGGCAGGATCCCAAACCAGAGTCAACAGTAAATCCAAAGCTTCAGAGATGAAAAATTGGCTATATTTCTGCTTTAGACCCGTACGTTTACAGAAACAATCCATGGTGATGCCGTCTCTAGTCTCTCCTTTCAGATTCATTGTAAAAACACATTATGCTTTTTTTTTTCCCTGAAGACTTTTACTCCCAAGACATGCTCATATCACTCCAGCCCTCCGTGAGCTGCACTGGCTACCAATTGGTCTCCGAACACAATTCAAAGTGTTGGTTATGACCTATAAAGCCCTATATGGCAATGGGCCAGGATACTTGCGGGACCGTCTTCTGCCCCATGAATCCCAGCGACCGGTTAGGGCACACAGGGTTAGCCTCCTACGGGTCCCATCTGTTAGACAGTGCCGTTTGGCGGGACCTAGGGCTAGGGCCTTCTCTGTTGCTCCCCCAGCCCTCTGGAACCAGCTTCCCTCAGAGGTTCGTACTGCTCCCTCCCTCCTAGCTTTCCGAAAACTCTTAAAAACACATCTATGCAGACAGGCTTGGGGCGTGTGAGCTGCGCTCTGCCCCTGGGCCTTTGATTGGGACTGTATGTTGTATGAGTGGGTATAGTTTTATAGTTTTTATATTGTATACTACTATTTTAATTGATTTATATTTTGTACTTGTATTATTTGCTGTGAGTCTGAGGAGAAGGGCGGCATATAAGTCAAAATAATAAATAAATAAATAAATATTTAAATAGGGGAGAGAGTGATTTCAAGCTAGTGGTCTGCAGTAAGAATAGACTAGAGTATTGGTGATGAGAAAAGTAAAATCCTGCATTTAGGCAGGAAATACCAAGGTGTAAGGTATAAAATAGTGGTAGCTATCTCAATACCGAGAGAGCGCTAGGTATCTTAGTAGACCACCACTTACATATGAAGCCAGCAACCTGCTGCAGCTGCTAAAAAAGCCAGTGTAATCCTATGCTGCATCAACAGAGGGACAGAATCAAAAGATTGCACTAGTAATGGGATGAAGTCAATTCAGAAGCGCAAACGCACAATATGCGATAGACTAGATACAGTAGATAGACCATATATAAGAGAAACACCAATCAAACAAAATGTATTCGGAGTATACTTGAAGATGTAAGGGAGGAGGGGAGAACGTTTACTAAAACAGATGTTTACAAAGATTAATACCTAAGGTTGTATGCTATGTTCTAGGATGATTGCTTAGCAATAGGATCTTAAGTTTAATGTTGATCACATTAATATTGAAACAGATAGGGGAAACACCAATCAAAATAAAATGTAACAGGAATATAGTTGAGGCTAGATGCGAGGAGTGGGGGGAAAAAGGCTTACTAACTCAGACGTTTTCAAAGACTAATACTTAGTATTGTATACCAGGTGTCATGATGATTGCTGCATAATAGGTTTTTATGTTCAATGTTGATTGTTTTAATAAAAGAATTTTTATATATAAAAAAAAAATTAAAAAGCCCTAGCATTAAAAAAAAGGAAGGGTCACAAAATAAAGCTTAATTACAATGTGGAAAAAAAAAATCACGAAAAGTGTTCTGTCCCAGCCTACGTGAGTCCTTGTTAAGAGAAACCCCTTTTTCCAAACAAGCAAGCTGGAACCGCAGGAAAAAAACCAATCCCTTTTATTATTCACAGACCTGGCATGGAGTTCCAAGAAGAACTAAATAGGTTGCCTTGCCACAGTAGGGATAGAATTAAACAGGGTGTGTGGGAATCGGCAAGATATTTGAATAATCTGACCTTCCCAAAACAAAGAATAGCTTTTTTCAGAGCTAGATTTAATATTCTTCCCTCAGCACTCCTACACGGCAGGTATAAGAGAACACCAATAGCAGAATGGGTAAAGGAGAAGTCGAAGATATCTCACATGTTTTATTGTACTGTGAGTTATACCAAGTTTATAGGACAGCATATATTCTCCCTTTATTAGAGAGATTGCCATAGAAGGCAGACCATTTTTATGAAGGCTTTCTCCTCCAAGACTCAAACCCTTCTATCACGCATGCAGTGGCAAAATACTGTGTTACGGCAATGTCCACAAGAAAAAAATTGGTTACACATTTATAGTCGTCAACTTGTGCCAATTTTTGGGAGATATCTCTAATAATGTTTGGAAAATTATATTTACTCACACATTAATCAGCTATCCATTCGCGTAAATTAGGGAGTGACCCTAACATTTTGAGAACATGTATTTTCTTAACAGGGATGTTATTATTTACCATTAATGTTAGTACTATTTTTTGTTATTTTTATTATTACTACTACTACTACTATTATTATTATTATTATTATTTAATATATTGTAAAAAGTGATGGCTATTGCTGGTCTACGACTGTAATAAAGTTTATTATTATTATTATTCACAGACCTGAGTCAATGTCCAAAGGCAAACAAAATACAGTTCACTGAAACTCTATCCTCAACACAAATGGTTGTCTTCAGCAACCAGCACATCCCACACCTTCCCTTTTCTTATGCAGCCAAAGTGTGGCTGGATGTCCGCAAGGAGCTAAGACTTAAATTGGCTTAAGTGAAATTCAGTGGTTAAAAAATGGTGTAAAAGCATTCCTAGACCTACGTAGGTGTTGTGAGAGTACTGTACTCCTGATAATCCATACAATTCCCAAGGAGTCATTTGAATCCTTCAAATATTTATATTTTCAGGTTCATGGTGACTGAACAGACATTTGGTTATATTGTTTTGTCCATTCCCACCTAGCTCCTTTTACTGATGGGTTCTGAAAGGCATCTTTCTATGAATTGTTATAACAGAATAACAAAGTTGGAAGGATATGTTGTCATGATAAAACATGATATTACCAGATATCTGTTAATCAGAGTTATCATGGTATGTGTGAACTGGGATTCTTGGATTGTCACGAATGAAGGTAAATGTCCCAGAACAACGTTGCAGGATCCAATCTGAGTTGGTCAACAGGACTAGAGGTTTAGTCTTCTGAGTTTTTGGACTTGTGCTCTCACATTCTGGTGAGAGAGAAGTTCCCTGAGGGCGGGCCCCAGCACAAGTCCCAAAGCTTGGAAGACCATACTTCTGGTCCCAGTGTTCAACCCAGATTGGATAGTTGGATTGTCTCTCAGGTCAGCTTTGCCTTTGGAGCCGGCCCATTGCATTCCTCTGTCCTACTCTCTTTTCTTGCTGGTATTTTCATACATCCTGGATTTGTCCCAGCTGTTCTTCATCACTGTCCAACTCAGGGCCCCAGCACAGCTGTGTCTCAGCCTGAGCGCGAGTAGAGGGGCCAGGCTCCTCATCTGACTGTAAGTCTTGGAGCTCTTCATTAGCCTTTCTCTGACTCTGATGTCACTCCAGGCCTTCCTCCTCCTCCTTTGATTCCTCAGACTCAGCTGCCGGGTCTACTGGCTGGTGAGGAACCACAACAAAAAGTGATGATGCCACTTTATACTGTATACTGCCGTAGTGAGGCCACACTTGGAATATAGCATCCAGTTCTGATCACCATGATACAAAATAATAATAATAATAATAATAATAATAATAATAATAATAATAATAATAATATAATGTTGAGACTCTAGAAAATTTGCAGAGAAGAGCAATAAAGATGATAAAGGATCTGGAGACTAAATCATATGATGAATGGTTGAGGGAGTTAAATATGTCTAGCCCAGGGGTCTACAAACTTGGGCCTTTTATGACTTGTGGACTTCAACACCCAGAATTCCTCAGCCAGAGTGCCTGGTCTAGCCTATCAAAGAGAAGGATTAAGGGAGGACATGATAATTATCTTCCAGTAGTTGAGGAGCTATCAAAGAAATGAGGAGATGATTAATTTGCTAATAATAAATAAGAAGTAATGCATGGAAGCTTGTTCAAGAGAGATCCCACGAAGAAATAAGGACAAATTTTTGGACCATGAGAACAATTAATCAATGGAACGGCTTGCCTCACAAAATTGTGGATGCTCCATTGCTGGAGGCTTTCAGAAATAGACAGGACAGCCATTGGATCGGGATGGCATAAGGTCTCCTGCCTTGAGTAACGGGTTGGATTAGAAGACCCTCCAAAGTCTCTTCCAGCCCTATATTCGATGTTCTAAGAAAATTAAGTGAGAGAAACTCCCCCTTTCCACCGTTTCCAAAAACGTGTTGTTTTGTGGACTACATTTATTCTTAACAGCACAGATGGTCTCCTGTTTCTTTGCTGTACCACTCCGAAGAACAGCAAGTTGTTTTCTTCTGCAGAAGAGATCAGGGACATTAGCAAAAGAAGGGAAGGGGGGATTTCTGCCCAACTGCATTTCATTTCGTGCAAATTCACATCCAAGCTTTAGACATCAGACATCGTCACACCCACATTTATGAAGAGAAGAGTAAGATTCTTGAAAGGTAAAAAAATGGGAACATTTATCAACTTCATTTATTTAATGAGGCAAACTTTGAATTCCTAAACATTCTGGCAAGAACATCCTTCCCCTAACGAAAGAAAATTGTGCATCTTTGTGATTTAGCCAGCAGCTTCTTTTATGATTATCTTTGTATGGGAAGGGTTTCTCCCTCTCATAATGTCAAATAATCAGCCTGTGGATTTCCAACTAACATGGTATATCTGTCCAAACTGAAGTATTTGGTCCCAGTTTGAAAGCAGCTGTTACTTGGGAATTCTCATGTTTAGGAAGTGAGGCAATTTATTCCCATTTTGGGTATAGGGAGCTTTTGGGGGGGGGGAAACTGCAGCAAAGATAGTATTTACCTGTTCAACCTGAGCTTCTTCAGAATCCGTTTGTCTTCCATTTCAAACAAACTCTTGCTTTGCTATCTAGTTTAATAAAACTAGGGGGTGACATGATAGCAGTGTTCCAATATTTGAAGAGCTGCCACAAAGAAGGGGGTGGGGCTCAGCTTATTGTCCAAAGCACCTGAAGGCAGGACAAGAAGCAACGGATGGAAACTAATTAAGGAGAGAAGCAACCTAGAACTAAGGAGAAATTTCCTGACAGTAAGAACAATTAACCAGTGAAACAACCTGCTTCCAGAAGTTATGAATGCTCCAACACCAGTGTTGAGATTGAGCCAGTTCGCACCATTCGGCAGAACTGGTAGCTAATTTTTTGCTGCCCAGGCCCAGAATGGACTTCTGGAAGTGGCATCCCCACAGAGAACCGGCTGTTCACATATTTGAATCCCACCACTGTCCAACACTGGAAGTTTTGAAGAAGAGATTGGACAGCCATTTGTCTGAAATGGTACAGGGTTTCCTGGCTGAGCAGGGGGTTGGACTAGAAGACCTCCAAGGTCCCTTCCAGAATATTGTTATTCTGTCACTTCCCAACTCCTAAACTCAAGGCAACCATTACACAGAGACACATCACCCCCCATAGAATATCAGTTTCTAACCAATCTCGGATATTTTCTTGGTAAACTTTGTGATCTCACTCATCTGCTTCTTCTGTAGTCTTCTCTACATTTCTCAACTATTGAAGCCTGGGAAAAGTTAGTCAACCAGAGTGCTGATTTATCAACAACTTATTAAGTACTTAGGAGCCAAAAACTTAGCAACACAACAACAGCCAATCGCCAGCCATCAACACATCAATCAATCAATCAATCAATCAATAAGGCGGCATTACATAATTATGACTCACAGAATACCTCAAAGTGCACATTCCCAATAGAGCAGGGGTGTCAAACTGCAGGTCCATGGGCTGGTTTCATCATACCGGAGCCGTGCCCACCCCATTGCCGGCAATGATGAAAAAGCTCCGATACGTTGCGTGACATCACGTGACATTGCGAGTTTGACATGCCTGCAATAGACAGAAGTTCCCTGAGGATGGGCTCCAGCACAAGTCCTAAAGTTTGGAGGAGTAAACCTCTAGTCCCAGGGACTGACCCAAATTTGGTATTTCTCAACTACACTTAATTAGAGTGTGATGAGAACATGACAAAGAGAAGTAAACACATGAACACAATCCATCTAATTACACACACAACTTCAACAGGGGTTACAGCAGTGACCTCATAACTGGATGTCCAGTTCAGCTATCCAGTTGCTTGCCTCTGGCGTTGCTTCATGCATATCTTCTAAGGAACCAGAGAACACGTCTTGGGCAATATGTTTAACAGTTTGCATATCAATGCCACAACCACAACATTCCAGCCCCATTGATACAGGCCAGAGGCACTTCTTCCAGTATCACATCCAATTCTGTTCATTTTTGTCCAGCCAGAGCGAGACAGATTAAAATCAGGTAGAGTGATCACTAATGGTTAAGCTGCAAGATGATAACTTGATCATTTCTATCTCTATTCTTCTCTCAACTGGCTGAGCTTAATCATGTATTTTTTGTTGGCTCATCCTCCATCCAAAGTATTTTATCTGTTTATTGGTATCTTGCCTTTATTATTTATTATAGGGGACTGGAGGCTAAAACGTATCAGGAATGGTTGCTGGAATTGTCTAGTTTAATGAAGAGAAGGACAAGGGCTGACATGATAGCAGTATTCCAATATCTCAGGGGCTGCCCCAAAGAAGAGGGAGTCAAACTGTTCTCCAAAGCATCCAAAGGCAGGACAAGAAGCACCAGGTGGAAACTAACCAAGGAGAGAAGCAACCTAGAACTAAGGAGAAATTTTCTGACAGTTAGAACAATTAATCAGTGTAACAACCTGCCTTAAGAAGTTGTGGATGCTCCAACACTGGAAATTTTCAAGAAGAGACTGGACAGCCATTTGTCTGAAATGGTATAGAGTTTCCTGCCTAAGCAGGGGGTTGGACTAAATGACCTCCAAGGTTACTTCCAACTTTATTATTACTATTATTATTACTATTATTACTATTATTATTATTATTATTATTATTATTATTATTATTATTAGTAGTAGTAGTAGTAGTAGTAGTAGTAGTAGTAGTAGTATGGCAAGGGGCAGGGAGCTGGACTATATTTTATGCTAACTAGATCCAATCATACTTAGTTATTTATCTGCTTTCTGAGATTAGCCAAGGTAAGCTAGATACTGCCATCTCCTGTGGACACTGGATCAGAAGATCTAAAAATAAAACAAAGCAAAAAACATTTAGAAGTTCTTATGATACCCTGGGAACAGAAGGTTTAGCTCAATATCCTTGCAGCTTTGGACTCTGAAAAAAGATTTTAATTTTAATCAATTGAGGTAAAATATTATTATTTTAACAAATAACCTTGAGGTTGCAAACATACCCAACAGACCTTCCTGCTCCTATTTCCCCCACAACTACAACGCCATGATATGGATTGGGCTGCGAGAGACACTGACTGGCCCAAAGTCACACAGCTGTCTGTCATGGTTAAGGCAGGACTTGAACTCATGGTCCTGCTTTCTAGCCTGCTGCCTTAATTAGACCAAACTGGTTCTCATATATGAGCTTAATTGTCTCAAGGGACTTTCATTGGCTCCAGGACTGATTTAATTCTTCTTGCAGTTTATACCGCCGTTGACAAAACTGTAAGGATAAAAACTGTAAAAAAAAATATAAAAATGCTTCTAATCTCAAATGCTGTGAAGAACTCTTTAAATAAAAACCTATTAGGAATGAGAGCTAATAGCCCTAACAGAAATTTTAATTTACATAGTTCTCTTGATGTCTCTGTAAACTATGCTCGGTTCTGCAAAAGTCATATCTAATAAACAGTAAGGATCCTTGGTGGCCATTTCTCTTTTTGTTTTATGCATGGGGGGAGGGAGGGGGATGGAAGGGAGGGGGAGAGAAAGAGAGAAATAATTTATTTTAGTCACAGGCTAGAGTTTAAAATAAAACTCGTTAAAAATAAAATACGAACAAAAGCACCCCAAAGCACGATAAGCATGTTACAATCGATGGCAGATTCATTAGTGGACATTCAGAACACGTCTAATTTTACAGACAGCATAACAGAAGTTGCCTGTATGCAAGGAAACTGAATCATGTGGATCTGATAAAAAAAATATTCATTTTTCAAAAAATGAATTTCCAAGATACTTACAGAAGGTGCCGTAGAGCAGGATCCAAGCTGTAACTTTGATATATACAGGGAGACGGTCTTAGCTCGTAAAGGATCTTTTTTTACGTTGTCCCTTCAAAATTGCTATGGAAAGAACAGTCATAGCACTTAGATTTATATACCGCTTCATAGTGCTTTACAGCCCTCTTTAAGCTGTTTACAAAACAGCATATTGCCTCCATCAATCTGTTCTCATTTTACCAACCTCGGAAGGATGGGCGGCTGAGTCAAACTTGAACTGCTGAGGATCGAACGGCTGGCAGTGGGCAGAATTAGCCTGCAATACTTCATTCTAACCACTTGCCATAATGGCTCCTATTCCATACTTGAATGTTGGATATTGAAGTATGCTAAAGGCATACATGGCATCGGACCAGGTTATTTACGGGACCGTCTGCTGCCCCATGAATCCCAGCGGCCGGTTAGGGCCCACAGAGTCAGCCTTCTCCAGGTCCCGTCAGCCAGACAATGTTGCCTGGCGGGGCCTAGGGGAAGAGCCTTCTCTGTTGCGGCCCCGGCCCTCTGGAATCAACTCTCCCCGGAGATCCGTATCGCCCCCACCCTCTCCACCTTTCGCAAATTGCTGAAGACACATCTTTGCCGACAGGCTTGGGGCAGTTAACATCTTGCCCCTTGCCAGTGTATATTTATGTGCATGTTTGTTGAATGATTGGTTTTCTTTTAACTTAGGGGTTTTTATATATGTATTTTAACTGGTGATTTCTATTTATGTTGTGAGCCGCCCTGAGTTCTCCGGAATAGGGCGGCATAGAAGTCAAATCAAATCAAATAAATAAAATAAATAAATGTGGAGATAGTTACGTGATGTAAATATTTGCTGGTTTGAGAATGGACACTTGACTATTCAGAAAAAACAGTGAAGTAAAATAGACTGGTCCTGCTGGACATTTAGATCTGAAATGCATTATTTAAATGCATTAATCTACCTTTATAACCCATAATTAAGAATGTCTTCCTAATCAAGCCAAGATGAGGAAGTTTCCGCAAAATTGTCTTCATCCTTACTGATTTTCAACTGTCCTCATCAAGGAAAGAGCTTGAGATTTTTTGAGGGGAAAAAAAAAGTACAGTCAGTCAGTCAGTCTGCTATAATGCAATTTCTTGCATCTTTCTTGCAACTTTAGACAATCCTGACTCCCTTTTGGTGCTGTTTATCGTAACTTGTTATTCTACTGGTTGGTTGGTTGGTTGGTTGGTTGGTTTCTTTCTTTCTTTCTTTCTTTCTTTCTTTCTTTCTTTCTTTCTTTCTTTCTTTCTTTCTTTCCTTTTCCCTCCTTCCTTTCTTTCTCTCTCTCTCTCTCTCTCTCTCTTTCTTTCTTTCTTTCTTTCTTTCTTTCTTTTCCTTCTTTCCTTCTTCCTTCCTTCTTTTCTTTCTTTCTTTTCTCCTTTCCTTCTTCTTTCTTTCTTTCTTTCTTTCCTTCCTTTCTCTTCCTTCCTTTCCCTTCCTTCCTTCCTTCCTTCCTTCCTTCCTTCCTTCCTTCCTTCCTTCCTTCCTTCCTTCCTTCCTTTCTTTCTTGCTTTTTTCCTGAATTTTGCTTTTGTTATTTTTACAAACAACTCAAGGCAGCAGACATATCCAACACATCTTCCTCCTCCTATTTCCACCCACCCACCAACAACACCCTGTGAGGTGAATTGGGCTGAGAGAAAGAGAATGGATGGCCCAAAGTCACCCCAGGGGCTTTCATAGCTGAGGGAGGACTTGAACACAATCGGTTTCCCTCTTTCTATCCTGATGCCTTAACAATAGACCAATTATGTTGGGTGTCTAGAGGTACTTAGGTGAGACAAGCAGCCATATCAAAGTAGTGAAAAGCTTTAAAACAACAATGTCTGCTGTGAGACATAAGAACATAAGAACATAAGAAGAGCCATGCTGAATCAGGCCAAAGCCCATCGAGTCCAGCATTCTGTGTCACACAGTGGCCCACCAAATGTACATGGGGATCTTGAGCAGAAAGAGAAGGCAAAACCCTCCCTTTCCCTTGACCCCCAAACAAATGGTACTCAAGGGAATCCTGCCTGCCTCAACCAACATAGAGGCGGCACATGGACATCCGTTTTAATAACCACCGATACACTTTGCATCCATGAATCTATCTAGCCCTGCCTTGAAGCTGTCAAGGCTGACAGCTGTCACGACCCCTTCAGGAAGTGAATTCCATAAATCAACGACTCTCTGGGTGAAGAAATATTTCCCTTTATTTGTCCTCACTTTCTTAGCTATGAGCTTTAGGGAGTGCCCCCTTGTCCTGGTATTGTGTGATAGAGAAAATAATTTTTCTCTATCCACCTTTTCTATCCCATGCATGATTTTATACACTTCGATCAAGTCACCCCTTAAACGCCGTCTTTCAAGGCTGAAGAGACCAAGGCGTTGCAATCTGGTTTCATAAGGGAGGCGCTCCATTTCCTTGACCATTCTTGTTGCCCTTTTTTGCACCTTTTCCAGTTCCATTATATCCTTCTTGAGGTGCGGTGACCAGAACTGTACACAGTACTCCAAGTGTGGTCTCACCATCGATTTGTACAGAGGCAATACAACACTTGCTGACTTATTTTCGATTCCCTTCCTAATCATGCCAAGCATGGAATTTGCTTTTTTTACTGCTGCTGCGCATTGGGTTGACATCTTCATCGAGCTGTCCACCAAAACCCCAAGATCCCTTTCTTGGGTTGTCTCAGAAAGTTTGGTCCCCATCAGTTGGTAAGTATAATTGGGGTTCTTTGCCCCGATGTGCATAACTTTGCACTTGTTTAGGTTAAAATGCATTTGCCACTTTGTTGCCCACTCACACAATTTCGAGAGATCCTTCTGGAGCTCCCGACAATCAGTTTCACTTTTCACAACCCGGAACAATTTAGTGTCATCAGCAAACTTGGCTACCTCACTATTAACTTCTACATCCAGATCATTGATGAATAAATTAAAAAGTAAAGGCCCCAAAACTGAACCTTGGGGTACACCACTTCTCACTTCTTTCCATCCGGAGAATTGTCCATTTATTGCCACCCTTTGCTTCCTACAATTTAGCCAGTTACCAATCCAGGACAAGACCTGTCCTCTAATTCCGTGGCTGGAGAGCTTTTTTATGAGCCTTTGGTGAGGGTGGCATCTTCAGCCCTGAGCTGGCCTTTGCCTATTTACTCCTCAGTGTAAGTTGGAGATGGCTTTCTATCCATTTACCCTATGGCTTTATCGTTATTAAAGGCAAGGCTTGAAAAAAAATAAAACAAGCTGGAGGGAGAATTAGCTTAGCTCTCTGACATCCTAACTTACCATGTGGAAAGGCATTTAAAAGGATTTTGAGGAATTCCCTGACAGTGAGATCAATTAAGCGGTGAAATGACTTGCCTCCAGAAGTTGTGGGACATTTGGACTTCCAGTTTTGCACTGTAGCACATGGCCACAGGATTGCAGAGCTCCGCAACCCACAGCTAGTTTCACCCTGCCAGACCACCCTAAATAGGTCAAAAGTCACCCCAGAGAGGGGATGAAGAAAGAGAGGTACTCTGATGATCATAGAATGATAGCGGTCAATCCGTTTGATCCAGGGGAAGCCCTTTAACCCAACAGGAGAAAAGTTAGCTGCGCACCAGTGTCTAGCCCAAGCTACTTGCAGCTGAAGTCCAAGAGCACGAATTAGAACAACGGTGAACAGCATGTTTGGAATTGGTGAGAGTATCTATCTTCTCTCTTTTGTTTTATAACTGATTCCTTGGGAAAGATCCTCAAAGTAAGAAATCCTCCGAAAGTGAAGGGAGGGGACTACACCCCCACTCAATAGATGGAAGCGGCGAATTAACATTTAAGGGAGAAAGAAATATATTGAAATGAAATTTATAATACTACAGTCTGGATAAATCTAGAAACTAAGAAAATTGTTAAGATTTTACATCCTAAAGGGTTCAGATGAATTATTATTATTATTATTATTATTATTATTATTATTATTATTATTATTATTATTATTATTATTATTATTATTATTATTATTATTATTAATAATAATAATAATAATAGTAATAATATTTTTGTTTGAAAAAACTGGAAAACAAACAACTACTGACATCTAGTGGAGAATTAGAGTATAGAACATCAACGAGACTGATTCAGAAATTGGCAAGATGCCCAGAAGCAAAGAATAATCTATTCCCTTGAACTTTAATAACTCTCAAGAAGACAGCTGGGAACAAAGAAAGAAAATATACCAAGCCAGCCATAAGATTAAAAAGTGTCTGCAGAAAAAGAAATACTCTGACTGCTGTTTAAGCCCAAGGAGAGAAGCAACCTGGAATTAAGGAGAAACTTCCTAACAGTGAGAACAATTAACCAGTGGAACAACCTGCCTCCAGAAATTGTGGGCACTCCATCACTAGAGGTTTTTAAGAAGAGACTAGACAGTCACCTGTCTGAAATGGTTGTCCTGCTTGAACAGGCAGCTGGGCTAGAAGATCTCCAAGGTTTCTTCCAGTTCCATTTTAATAACAATTATAGAATTGCCAAGATGTAGACTAGACTGGAATGTTCAAAAAACATCCCAGGATAAGACATTGCCAAACTAAAATCACTACTGCTTCCAAGAAAACCAGTTAAATACTTCTAGGAAGTGACGAGGAGTTAAACTCACCTTAGTTTGAGCTAATCTGGAGGACAGAACAGAGCAATCAGACTTAGAAATTCCCCAAACACTTGGACAGTCATGTTCAACCTGATTAGGAACAGTCCATCATAATATTCTCAGAAGCCTTGAAAAAAGCCTATACCTCAAGGCAAATATGGTCACAGCAGTTCTGTTAAACAAGTGTCCTTGTTAAGGAAGATGAACAAGGCCCATCAAATGGAGATGAAACCTAAAAAAAAAAACCTAAAAGGATAAAGAAAACATTTCTAAGGTGACTTGCAGCAGATCGTTTTAGGCAACATCTAGGAATATTTACAGGGGAGGAGAAATATTTCAGAGTTTGAAAGGAATCACAAAACAAGTAAGGAGGGGCGGAACCACAAAAGAAAGCCAGAAAAGCATAAATAAATAAATAAATAAATAAACCAAAATCCGCATCTTCTCATACATCGTGCAGCAAAATGTATAAGAATAATTTGTTAGGGGGTAATTTACATAAGTTTATTGATCAAATAAGTTGCTGACAGCAAAGGAATTTAGATTTGGCTGATGAATGTTTGTTGTTGTCGTTTTCCTGAAGGAGAGAGAGAGAAAAAATTAAATCCTGGATTGGCATTAAAAAGTACAAACAATTCCTCCGTGCTTAAGAAAATGACATTTATGCAGCTGCTTAATAGCAGTAAACAGATGCCCGAAGCTCCCAGATTTCAGATCCATATACCTGAAAAGTAGCAGATTAATGGTTGAGGTTGCATATAAGGGGCATCAATGGTTTGTTGACATTTAGCTGGCATATTTCAGCAAACAGAGTATTACGCAAGGCATAGGAGGATCATGCTGCGACAGAGGCTTAAATTAGGCATATGTGAAAACTCTTCATTAGAATTCTAGTTTTGTCCCATTTCCTCATTCTCTGAACACACAAGTCTGCGGATTCAGATTTAGGATCAGCTTTACGGCAAGAACAAACCTTCTTGAGTGTACACAAGAACAAAATCGAACTAAAAGATGCGGCCCTATTTGGACCGGGAGTCACTCCTCACAGTCACCCATGCCCTTGTCACCTCGAGATTCGACTACTGTAATGCTCTCTACATGGGGCAACCTTTGAAGAATGTCCGGAGACTGCAAGTAGTCCAGAATGTGGCCGCGCGAGCCGTCTTGGGTCTCCCAAGACATGCTCATATCACTCCAGCCCTCCGTGAGCTGCACTGGCTACCAATCGGTCTCCGAACACAATTCAAAGTGTTGGTTATGACCTATAAAGCCCTTTATGGCAATGGACCAGGTTACTTGCGGGACCGTCTTCTGCCTCATGAATCCCAGCGACCGGTTAGGGCACATAGGGTTGGCCTCCTATGAGTCCCGTCTATTAGGCAATGTCATCTGGCAGGGCCTAGGGCAAGGGCCTTCTCCGTCGCTGCCCCAGCCCTCTGGAACCAGTTTCCCACAGAGGTTTGCACTGCTTCCTCCCTCCTAGTTTTCCGGAAATTATTGAAGACTTATTTATGCCGGCAGGCTTGGGGCTTATGAATTGTACTCTGCCCCTGGGCCTAGGAATGTGCCTCCATCAGTGGCTGTCTGTTGATTGTGATTGTGTGTTGTATGAATGTGTTTCGGATTGAATGAATGTGTTTTAGATTGGATGGTTGATTGTTGTTGGTAAATTAAATTTTAATATATTATTGTTGTAAGCTGCCCTGGGTCTCAGGAGAAGGGCGGCATAGAAATTTAAATAAAATAAAGTAAGTAAGGAGACCATCAAGCAAGGAATAACATTAAAGGAGGACATGGCTGAAGGATCTGGCCTGCCTTATGGTACTTAGAGGACCCTGAATAAGTTAAGAGCTGGAGTGCTTAAATGTACAACTAATATGCTCAAGGGGAGGGGAGGCTCTTAATGGATAACAACATGTTGTGGGAATGTGGAGAGACCCAGAAAATAGCCTATCTGGTATGTCATCTAGTACCAGAATCACGTGCCGATAATGACTTCTTTGGGGTCAGTGACAAAGCCAAGTAGGTAGCTTCATTCAGTTAAAATTTGATGTAGACAAGGGGAAGAAGGGGGAAGGGGAGGAGAAAGGGAAAGGGGAAAAGAAATAGAATAGAAAAAAGAAGAGGAGGAGGAAGAGAAGAAGAAGAGGAGGAGGAGGAGAAAGAAGAAGTAGAAGTAGAAGTAGAAGTAGAAGTAGAAGTAGAAGGAGAAGGAGAAGGAGAAGGAGAAGGAGAAGGAGAAGGAGAAGGAGAAGGAGAAGCAGAAGGAGAAGGAGGAGAAGGAGAAGGAGAAGGAGAAGGAGAAGGAGAAGGAGAAGGAGAAGGAGAAGGAGAAGGAGAAGGAGAAGGAGAAGGAGAAGGAGAAGGAGAAGGAGAAGGAGAAGGAGAAGGAGAAGGAGAAGGAGAAGGAGAAGGAGAAGGAGAAGGAGAAGAAGGTGGCATTAAGATGGGATTAAAAAGGAGAGAAAGAGAGATTCTCATTCAGATGTATTTTTTTAGAAAAGTGGGTCCAGTTACCAAACTACATATTGCAGTTTTTATGGTATGTAAATGTAAGGATGAGAATGTGCCTTGAGTGAAGCAATCTCCCCAACACTGACATCTTCATGAGCATCTTAAAGGTCATGCTTACTAAGTAGAAGTCCTCAGCCAAATAAAAAGGCCTCAAATGAACAAAAGTTCTGAATGGTGGCTGATCACCAGTCACAGATGAGCACAATCACAAACAGAGGTCACCTCAGAACAGAGGCAATTTCTTGCATTCAAGGTGTTGATTTTACAAACTCCACAAACATTTAATAACCATTAGGCTTACATTAATTTCACAATGCACAAAAAACAAGGCTTGCCTCCAAAATATAATGAACTAGGGTTCTGTTAATTATTTTACTTTCCTTATTTTTGCTTTCAATCCATATAGGACTAAGGCTAGGGTTAGAGTTACGCTAATCATTCTAGGGCAGATGGGATTTCACATTTTTTTCGCTGGCTGGAGGGATTGGGAGTGGGGGGAACCATGTTACAGTGGTTCTCCTCTTATCTCACTGGTCGGTCACAGTCGGTGTTTGTGGGGGGTTAAAGGTCCACCTCTAGGTTACTCCCATGTGGGGTACCTCAGGGGTCGGTTCTCTCCCCTACTTTTTAACATCTACATGAAGCCACTGGGTGAGATCATCCATCGGCACGGAGTGAGATACCATCAGTACGCTGATGATATTCAGCTGTACATTTCCACTCCTGGCCATATCAGTGAAGCGGTTGAGGTGATGTGCCGGTGTCTGGAGGCTGTGAGGGTTTGGATGGGTGTTAACAGATTAAGGCTCAACCCCGATAAGACAGAGTGGCTGTGGGTGATGCCTCCCAAGGACACTTCTATCTCTCCTTCCATTACCCTGGGGGGTGAATCTATAAACCCATCAGAGAAGGTCCGCAACTTGGGAGTCCTCCTCGATCCACAACTGACATTGGATCATCATTTGTCGGCTGTGGTGAGGGGGGCATTTGCCCAAGTTCGCCTGGTGCACCAGTTGTGTCCTTACTTGGATCGGGAGTCTCTCCTCACAGTTACACATGCCCTTGTCACCTTGAGGATCGACTACTGCAACACTCTCTACATGAGGCTACCCTTGAAGAGTGTTCGGAGAATACAATTAGTGCAAAATGCAGCTGCGCGAGCAGTTGTGGGCCTTCCGCGTTGTGCCCACATTTCACCAACTGTCCGCATGCTGCATTGGTTGCCTATTGGTCTCCGAGCCCAATTCAAGGTGTTGGTTATCACCCATAAAGCCCTTCATGGCATGGGACCAGGATACTTACGGGACCGCCTTCTGCCACATACTTCTTTACGACCGGTGAGAGCGCACAGGGTTGGCCTCCTCTGGGTCCCGTCAGCAAAACAATGTCATCTGGCGAGCCCTAAGGGGAGGGCTTTCTCTGTTGTAGTGCCCGCCCTCTGGAACCAACTGCCGCCTGAAGTCCGCGTTTCTCCGACTCTCCCGGCCTTCCGGAAAAATCTAAAAACTCATATTTGCCGGCAAGCCTGGGGATGATTGTGGTTGATTGTTGAATTGAATGTGTGTTTTATTGTTTTTTTTAGATATCGTTGTTTGGGTTTTTTATTGTAATTTATTGTTATATATATATATTGTTAGCCGCTCCGAGTCCCCAGAGAGGAGTGGCATACAAACCCAAAGAAAGAAAGAAAGATAAAGAAAGGTATTCAAGAGAGTGAGTTTAAAAACTCCCTCCAAGAAAGAAAGAGTTGTCATCTCCAGAAAAGATGTTAGGGCTGAATTGTTGTTGTTGTTAGTTGCAAAGTCATGTCCGATCCATCACGACCCCGTGGACAACATTCCTCCAGGCCTTCCTGTCCTCTACCATCTTCTGGAGTCCATTTAAGCTCACGCCTGCTGCTTCAGTGACTCCATCCAGCCACCTTGTTCTCTGTCATCCCCTTCTTCTATTGCCCTCAATCTTTCCCAGCATTAGGCTCTTCTCCAGTGAGTCCTTCCTTCTCATTAGATGGCCAAAGTATTTGAGTTTTAACTTCAGGATCTGGCCTTCTCAAGAGCAATCAGGGTTGATCTCCTCTAGGACTGACCGGTTGGATCGCCTTGCAGTCCAGGGGACTCATAGGAGTCTTCTCCAGCACTAGGACTGAATTATGGCCCTGCAAATCAGTGAGAGTTCCTAGAGTGTGAACTTATCATGACATACATTATGAGTCCACCTCCTTTGGAGAAGTGTCATCATTTGCAAAATCCAATTTCCTATGCTGGGCTGGAGAAACATTGAGGATGGAGATGACAGAAACACCTCATCAGTCCAACCAAATATTACAAATCATTAAAATTAAATCATTTAAACCAATGTGGTGAACTATAAAATTCCTACAATACCATCTCTCAAGACTTCCTGACAAAACAAATAAGCCTGACATTTTTTTTCGATGCTTGTGACCATATGGCTGTTGGACACATAGTTTTACTGCCACCTGTCAAGGTGACAAAGAATGGAAAAGCAGATGGCCTTAGCCAAGTCAACATACTCCCAATTGCACATGCCAAGTTTTATGCTGAAAGTCATATTTACTTGTCGCTTGGAAAGGTCCAACTTTTCCTTCACAACTCTTTGCAAATGCAATTCATGTTCCTTTGTTGCTAGATAAATGGCAGCTTCAAAACTCAGTTTATCTAGAAGCTGGCTTATATATTGCAACCTCACAAACAAAGGTCCAAGAGTGACTATCAGGAGAATTGAAGAAAAACAACAATGGTTAAATGCTCTTTGATTCATTGATATAAGATTCTCTTCTAAATAGCAACTAAAAATACAAAGGACTTTCCATTCTAATTGCCTTCTACCCCTTTCTGTACTTAAGGCAAACAAATTCATGACACATTGGTTTAAACAAGTATTCTTTTACAGTCACAATTTGGAGGGAAAAAAAGAAACCACAAAGATTTTGTACATCTGAACTAAGAGTTCTGTTTCCACAACACAAACATACTACAGCAATTCTGAACATAAAGAAAAGAAAAAAAGAAAAGAAAAGAAGAAAAAGATCTCTATACAACATCTTCCAGCAAAATGGACATTTTATTTATTTTATTTATTTATTTATTAAATTTTTATACCGCCCCTCTCCCGTAGGACTCGGGGCGGTTCACAACAGAGTAAAAACATAAAAACAATAAATATTTAAAAATTAAATTAATATTAATACAAGGCTGTTGCTAAAAACCTGTTAAAAACCCAATTCTAAAACCCAAACAGCCTTGTTTAAAAATTTTAAAACCCGAGGAGATCTAGGCCAGGCCGGCTTGATTGAAGAGATGAGTCTTCAGTTCTCTTCTGAAGGTGCGGAGATCATGACATGTCCGGAGTTCTGGGGGGAGCTCGTTCCACATCGTCGGTGCCCCCACAGAAAAGGCTCTCCCCCTGGGCGCCACCAGCCGACACTGCTTAGCCGATGGCACCGTGAGGAGGCCCTCTCTGTGGGAGCGAACTGGTCGATGGGAGGTATTTACTGGCAGAAGGTGGTATTGTAAATAACTGGGTCCTATGCCATGGAGCGCTATAAAGGTGGTGACCAACACCTTGAAGCACACCCGGAAGACCACCAGCAACCAGTGCAGCTCGCGCAGGATAGGGGCCATTCGTACCCGCCAGGGTGCCCCCACTACCACCCGTGCGGCCACATTCTGCGCCAGTTGAAGCCTCCGCGTGCACTTCAAGGGGAGCCCCATGTAGAGAGCATTACAATAGTCCAGTCTGGAAGTGACGAAGGCATGGGTGACCGTGCGTAGCACGTCCTTATCTAGGAAGGGGCGCAACTGGCGTACCAGACGAATCTGGTAAACATCCTCCCGGCCACGGCCGTCAGATGGTCCTCAAGGGACAGCCGTGAATCTAGGAGGACTCCCAAGTTGCGAGCCCTTCCCGTGGGGGCCACTGACTCGCCCCCAATAGACAGCGATGGAGTCAGCTGGTTGTACCGGGATGACGGTAACCACAGCCACTCGGTCTTGGAGGGGTTGAGCTTGAGACCATTCTTTCCCATCCAGATCCGCACGGCCTCCAGGCACTGGGTCAGCATGTCAAGAGCTTCATTGGGTGGTTTGGGGTGGAAATGTATAGCTGAGTATCATCAGCGTACTGATGGAATTCCACCCCAAAACCTCGGATGATCTCACCCAGCGGCTTCACATAAATGTTGAACAACAAGGGTGAGAGGACCGACCCCTGAGGTACCCCACAATCAAGGGGCCTCGGGGTCGACCTCTGACCCCCTGTCAACACAAACTGTGTCCGGCCAGAGAGGAAGGAAGAGAACCACCGAAGCACGGTGCCCCCTATACCCAGCCCCGCCAGCCGGCGCAGCATGATACCATGGTCGATGGTATCAAAAGCCGCTGAGAGGTCCAATAACACCAGGATAGAGGAGCAACCCCTGTCCCGGGCCCGCCAGAGATCATCCACCAATGCGACCAAAGCTGTTTCCGTGCTGTAACCCGGCCTGAAGCCCGACTGGAACGGGTCCAGGTACGACGATTCCTCCAGGTGCTGAGGGAACTGTCGAGCAACCACACTCTCAACAACCTTCGCAACAAAGCGAAGGTTGGAGACAGGACAGTAATTAGATAGAACAGCCGGGTCCAAGGCGGGCTTCTTGAGGAGGGGTCGCACCACCGCCTCTTTCAGGGTGGCGGGGAAGACACCCTCACTCAACGAGGCGTTGATAATTGCCTGGAGCCAGCCTTGCGTCACCTCACTGGAGGCCAGTACCAACCAGGAGGGACACGGGTCCAATAAACATGTGGTTGCTCTAAGACCTCCCAGCAACCTGTCCACGTCATCAGGTGTCACGTAATCAAACTCAGCCCAGATAGTAGTCTCAAGACCGGCCTCAGCCACTTCTGCTGGACTGCCTTCGTTGAAGTTAAAGCCTTCCCGAATCTGAGCGATTTTGTCATACAGGTATTGCACAAAATCCTCAGCTCTTCCCTCCAAGGGGTCCCCCCTCACCTCCCGATGAAGGAGGGAGCGGGTTACCCTAAACAGGGAGGCTGGGCGGTTATCTGATGACGCAATAAGGGCAGTGACATAAGAACACTTCTCTGCCCTTATTGCCACTAAGTAAGTCCTAATATGGTCTCTTACTCGTGTTCGGTCAGACTCAGAGCAACTCGCCCTCCAACTGCTCTCTAGGCGTCTTTTCCGGCGCTTCATCTCCCTCAGCTCCCCGTTAAACCAGGGAGCTGAACAAGAACCACGCCGGTTCAGAGGCCGCAAAGGCACAACCCTATCCAAGATAACCTTTATTGTCATTTTTTTACTATGGGCACAAGGGCACACATCAAAAATGAAATTTAGTTGCCCTCTCTCAAAGTGAAACACATACATGACACCCACCTAAACATGCTATGAACAACATAGGTATAGACCCACACCCCTATATATACATAACAAATAAGTATTAAATTCTGTCCATCTTGAATATATAACGGAAGGAGGAAGCTTGAGAGTTCACAAGGTTAATGCAGTATGGAATGAAACTATGGCTGAATCTGGATGTTCTGCTGCGGATACCACGAAGCCCCCTCCCAGAAGGGAACAAGGAAAACAGGTTGTGGAGAGGATGTGTAGTGTCCCAGATAATCTTGCAGACCCTGCTGAAGCAATGCTTCTGTTCTATGTCCTGGTTGGGAGGGAGGGAACTGCCAATGATCTTTTCGGCCATCCTCACCACTCTCTGCACTGCCTTCCTGTCTGAAGCAGCGATGCTTCCAAATCAAACTGTGATGCTGTATGACAGGATGCTCTCGATTGTCCCCCTGTAGAAAGTGGTCAGGACAGGGGAAGGAAGTTTCTCACTGTTGAGCGACCAAGTCAGCCTACTCGTTAGCTGCACACCCAGGAATTTGACGCTGGTAACCATCTCCAGAGGTGAATCATTGATGCACAGAGAAGTGTGGCCGTGCCTGCCTTTTCTAAAATCAGCAATGATCTCTTTGGTTTTTTCCGGTATTTAAAACTAGGCTGTTTTCCTTACACCAGTTCACCAACTGCTCAACCTCCTTGAGGTAAGCTTCCACCTTGTCATCCTGAATAAGGCCCACTACTGTTGTATCATCTGCGAACTTCACAATATGGTTGGTGGCAAACCTGGCACAACAGTCATGAGTCAACAGGGTGAACAGCAGTGGACTTAAGATGCAGCCCTGAGGAGAGCCTGTGCTCAAGAAAATGGTATTAGAGATATTTGTTCCAACTCGCACATATTGGGGCCTGTTGGTAAGAAAATCAAGAATCCAGTTCCACAAAAGAGTCTTTAAGCCTAAAAGGCCCAGTTTGTCTACTAGATGCTGGGGAATGATTGTGTTAAACGCCGAACTGGAGTCGACAAACAGCACATTTCTTTCCTCTAAGTGCTTCAGGCTCAGATGGAGAATGGAAGAAATAGCATCCTCCGTAGAGCGATTTGGTCGGTAGGCAAACTGAAGTGGGTCAAATGCTGGCGGGGTCATCAAAAAGTGCCTGATGACTCAACCCAGTACAGCATAACTAACACAAGCTGTGAAAAGGGTAACACTGCCATACACCAAACATATCTCAGAAACCACCAACCACATGGCATCGCTGTAGCACACAAGCCAACTAAAACCCTCCAAAACATCCCAAGTAAACCAAAAGACCCAGCAGCCCCAGAAGAAAAAACAACAACAACAGGAGTCATGTATACTCTGCAGTGTAATTACTACACTAGCCACTACCTAAGACAAACAGAGAGAAAACTGTCCAAATGCATCCATGAAAACCAGCTAGCACTCAGAAGACATGATGAAAACTCATTCATTTCACAACACATGGACAGACTTAACCATGGTTTCAACTGGGAAACTGGGACCATCCTAGACCAAGCCAGGTCCAAAAATAGTAGGGAATTTCTAGAAGCCAGGCAATAGACATACAGACATGATCAATATCTACAGAGTGTGCAGCAGAGCTGAACAACTGAAAAGGGAACAAAAAAAGACCAGCAGTCAAGACCCAGGTGAGCATAGATTAACATCAAGATTAACATTGGACCAACAATCAAAAAGTAAACAATGCACCAATCAAGGAACTGCCAAACAAGCTAACAAGAAACAGCCCAACCGAAGAACCTTCAAGACCATCATCCCCACCAACACTGTAAAGGCAAAGCAGTAGAATATAAACTGATATATTTGTTTTCTGAGGTTTTCGCGGGTGTTTGTATGTAGGTCTTTGGTTATTCGGGTTTTCTCCCACGTAGAATTGGAAGTGTCTTGGCGACATTTCGACGAAGTCCCATTCGTCATCTTCAGGCTGGTGCTTTCGGCTTCGTGCTTCTAGGAGCAATGTGTGATTGTAGCTGTTTCTTACTTTTAACTGCCAGTGGGGGTTTGAACTGATTGGCTGGGAGCTCGGCTGTGTTCTGATTGGGTGGAGGTGTGTTCTGATTGGTTAGGGGCTTGGCTGTGCTCTGATTGGATGGAGGGTTGGCTGTGCTCTGATTGGATGGGGGAGTGTTCTGTTTGGGTGGGGGCTTTGTTGTGCTCAAGTTAGTCTGAGTTACAGGGGGATTAGAGATGGTGAGCTGCATGGCTGTTTGGCTGTTTGCAGGGGCTCCTTTCATTTTTAACTGCACTCTGTTTCAAGTTCATCTTTGTCATCACATTTTGGAAGCACCAAAAAACAAACAAACAAACCCCAGGATGACAATGTTAAGGAAAATGGGTCACGGTGGATTATGTATTTTGGTTGAAACTCATGCAGTCAGCAATCAGATTGTCTAAGCAGGCTTTTGTCAGTTTTCTAAACTAAAGGGCAATCTACAAATTTTATTGAAATGGAAGCATTAAAAAATCTGGCCTTTCTTTTTACTGCATCCAGCACTAATTAGCACCCATGTGTGTTCAAGGACATTTGAAAACTTGCCAGTTTCACTAAAAAAAAAAGCTGCTTTTGGTGAAATCTATTGACAAACTACCAGTTCACATCAACTCTTCCCAGCCTCAGGAAAACAAATCTTATCTGGCTTTACTCAAAAGTCCTAAAGAACCCCCTAAATACACAACAGATTGGCCACACTACCACCTGTCACACTTGTGAGTTCATCAAAGCCTGGCACTCCACAAACAATTCCATCAACAGACACATTCACCTACAACGAGCCTACGAACCCCTCAGGATCCAAAGCAACCACACAGCCAACTGGAGATGGTACTGACCAGTTGTGGGATTCAAATACCTGAACAACCAGTTATCTTATTGGATGCAGGCCTGGGCCTCCAAGGCTTAGAATGGACTTCCGGAAGTGGCATCCATGCACTAACAGTGGGCCGTTCTAGGACTGGGATGCCCCCCACCAATTCACCTCCCATGACCCTGATCTGATGTAACCTCCCCATCACAAGCTTCTCACTGATGACTCACACCTGACATATCCATCTCTCACCAGTAGCTCACCTCCCAATAACCCTCACTTGATGTAGCCTCCCCATCACAAGTTCTAGGTTTCTCTCTTTGATTAGTTTCCATTTGTTGCTTCTTGTCCTGCCTACAGGTGCTTTGGAAAGTAGCTTGACTCCCTCTTCTTTGTGGCAACCCCTGAGATATTGGAACACTGCTATCATGTCACCCCTCATCCTTCTCTTCGTTAAACTAGACATACTCAATTGGGTATATTGGTTATGGCCAAGTGCCTGGAATTTGTTCTTAAGTGGAAGAAGACAGCTGCATTTGACCAAAGGTGGACTTGGACGACAGAAACAATCTTAGTGCTTTGCTCTTAATTAATGCTGGTGTAAGGATTGATATTGCCAATCCAGCCATATCCTCCCTTTTGCTCACTTCATCCTTTTATAGGGATCATTCTCCTCAACCAAAAGTTATGTTGCAGCTATTTCAAATCCTTTAAGCGCAAAGCTTTGCTTTGATTTAACGTGTTGCAAAGATTGTAGGACGAAAGATTGAAAGCAAGCATGCACGGAGTTCGCGCTGATTCCAAAACAGAATTGGTTTAGTTGTCACTTACAGGTAGTCCTCGGCTTACAACAGTTTGTAAGTTACAACCACACTGCCAAAGTGACTTATGGCTGTTTTGCACATTGATGACTGTTGCAGCATCTCCAGGGTTTGTTGTTAGTTGCAAACTCGTGTCCGACCTGTTGTGATCCCATGGACAATGTTTCTCCAGGCCTTCCTATCCTCTACCATCTTCTGGAGTCCATTTAAGCTCACGGCTCCTGCTTCAGTGACTCCACCCAGCCACCTCATTCTCTGTCGTCCCCTTCTTCTGTTGCCCTCAATCTTTCCCAACATTAGGCTCTTCTCCAGTGAGTCCTTCCTTCTCATTAGGTGGCCAAAGTACTTGAGTTTCACCTTCAGGATCTGGCCTTCTCAAGAGCAGTCGGTGTTGATCTCCTCTAGGATTGACCGGATTGATCACCTTGCAGTCCAGGGGACTCGCAGGAGTTTTCTCCAGAACCATAGTTCAAAGGCCTCAATACTTTGGCACTCAGCCTTTCTTATTGTCCAACAAAATTCAGACACTTAGCAACTGACCTGGATTTATGATGGTTGCAAAGATCTCCTTTTGCAAAGTCAGCAGGGAATCCCAATTCATTAAACAGTTGTGTTACTAAGTTAATAACTAAAACAATTCACTTAACAACTGTGGAAAGAAAAGTTGTAAAATGGGGCAAAACTCAATGAACAACTGTCTTAGCAATGGAAATTTGGAGTTTCATTGTGATCGTAAGCTGAAGCCTACCTGTATTTCAACAGTGGGTTTAGCCAGCCAGAAATCTATTTTTTTTGTTCCCAATGCCAGTTTCTACTTTCTTAATCTTTGTTCCAGGGTTATAAAATATTTTTCCAGGAATCAAAAACTGGCTGAATGAATCTGAGCCAGCCACTCACTCTCAGTTCAACACACTTCACAGAGTTTTTGTTGTTGGGCAAACAGGAAGAGGGAAAAAAAACAGGTCAGATGTTCACCTCTTGAGTTAATTAGAACAAAAAATAAATCTAAAACAAAAATAAGAAATAAGAAAGAGGCAATGAGGAATCAATCTATTTCTGATCAGTATCCATTCTGTAGACTCATTCAGGAGTCCGTTCCAGAAGCTTTGAAAGCTTAGTTTTCTATTTCAAACATCTGCATGGGAAAAAAATATCTGATTTAAATTGGCATTTGAGCATATTTTTATCCTGCTTTTATCTTAACATTTTGATATCAATACTTTTTGAGCTAATAGCAAAATCTGGGTAATGACACAGAGTTTTCAGTTCTGGGAAGTCTAGATCAAAGTAGTTTGCTTTGGTCTGTTGTGTGTAACAGCTGAAAAGCATTTCAACATAGCCTTTCAGAAAGAAAATCTACTGATTTATGCTTTAGTAACTGGAACAATGTGAATTGCTTTTGTTCTACGCCTAGCTAAGAATAAAAGGAATGGGGGTGGGGGGATAAATCAATGAGGAATTCAGATTAAAGGGGCTTTTGATTTCCAATTTTTTAGATGATCACACTATTTAGAAGTAAAATTTTGAAGCCAAAAGCTCTCCTACACAAAAATGAATCCCAGGGGAGTATCTGAGTGATGGGTATGCTTAGAATTTCATTGAAACTCATACCAATTCTGCTGTTCTATAGTGCAGATTTAGATCAGAAGATGTATTTCAGAGTACATTGGATTGCAACATAGCCCATGTCTGTAGCTCCTTCCATCTATCATATTTTTTTTCTGGAATTGCAATTAATCTAGGAACCCAATCACAGGGAGTGATACAAAAGAATGTTCTATCAACGTTGATAGAAGATAGAAGGAAAAAAAATGTAGCTTGAACTATGGGGTCCTTTGTGCTCTCTGGGCTTGTTGGTTTTCTTTCAGACATTTTATCACCAAACCAGGCAACATCATCATTCCTAAAAGGAGTGGGGTTTAAATAGAGAGCAAACTCCATGTATGTCTAGCGCTGATGATGGTACCTAGTTTGGTAACAAAATGTCAACAATAAACAGAATGTCAACAAGCTTAGAGAACATCAAGGGCCCCAAAGGTTAATTGCTTTCCACTTGCTCTCTTTTGCAATCTCTAATTGCTGCCTTTTCATTTAGTGCAGCAAAAAGAAGGAGTAGGGCTGACATGATAGCAGTGTTCCAATATCTAAGGGGTAGAAGAGCCACAAAAGAAAGGGGGTCAACCTATCCGCCTAAACACTTGAGGGTAGGACAAGACGTAACAGATGAAAACTTATCAAAGAGACATCCAACCTTAGAACTAAGGAGAAATTTCCTGACTGAACAATTTATCAGTAGAATGACTTGCCTTCAGAGGTTGTGAGTGCTCCATCACTGGAGGTTTTTAAGAAGAGATTGGTCAACTGCAGAGGACATTCAAGGTGAGGTGTTGTGTTGACACAAACATGTTTTATGAACTGATCCCTTAAAAGAGGTTTCTAAAGCCCTAGATGGTGGGTTGATGATGTAATGTAGGAACAAAACTTTAGGTTAGGTAGACCTTCATTCTGTTCTAGAGGCCCTTAAAGATAGTCCCAGTTACAATTACAAAAGCATTTTTCCCTAACATCTTTTCTAAGTAAGTATTTTTGTCCATTTTTTTTGGCTTTAACACATGTCCACAAGTGATAATATGTACCGGGATTTTGATTACATTTCCAGCATTTACTAGACATATTTTTAAACATTTTTGTTAATCTGACAGGTGGAAGATGCCATCTATAAAACATTTTATATAGGTTTACTTTATATGAAATTGCCATTGTCAATTTGCAGTTTCTTTCCCAAAGATTTTGCCATTTCTCTAATTCTATATTGTATCCAAAATCTTTTGCCCATATTATCATTGTTTCTTTCACTTGTTCATCTTCCATTTTCAGATTCAGTAAAAAAAATTATACAATGTCTTAATCAATTTTTCATCAGAAGTCAGTAACATCCGATCAAACATTGTCTGGTCTTTATATTAAAAAAACCTGTTTTAACATCTTTATCATATCTTGATTGCATTTGCAATCCAGGCCACAGCATTTTCAACAGCACTGAAAAAAGTGACATGACGGGTTCTCACACCATTACAGCATCCCCACGATCATCTATTCAAAATCTGGACACTTGGCAGCTGGGATATATATTTATGACAGTTGCACTGCCCTGGGTTCATGTGTACACCATTTGTGACCTCTGCTGGATTCAGACAAGCAAAATCAGTGGGCGAAGGAGGATTCTCTGAAGTAGAGCGAAAATTCACGACATATAGAATGATTTGCTAACAACCATGGGAAAAGCGGTTAATAACTTCCTTGCTTAGCAACAGAAATTCTGGTGCTAGTTGTTGTTGTAAGTCAAGCACCACATGTAAAGGATGGGGAGGGTTCTGGAAAATGTAGATGTTAAGTTGAAACTTTATTGTGCCATAGGTTATATGAAAGCAAAGCAACCAAGATGATAAGTGCAAGGGAATGTAAATTCTGCATCCAGTTTTGGTCACCACGATGTAAAAAAAGATGCTGAGACTCTAGAAAGAGTACAGAGAAGAGCAACAAAGATGATCAGGGGACTGGAAGCTAAAACATATAAGGAACGGTTGCTGGAATTAGGAATGTCTAGTTTAATGAAGAGAAGGACTAGGGCTGACATAATAGCAGCGTTCCAATATCTCAGGGGCTGCCCACAAAGAAGAGGGAGTCAAGCTATTCACCAAAGCCCCTGAAGGCAGGACAAGAGGCAACGGATGGAAACTAATCAAGGAGAGAATCAACCTAGAACTAAGGAGAAATTTCCTGACAGTTATAACAATTGCCTCCAGAAGTTGTGAGTGCTCCAACACTGGAAGTTTTCAAGAAGAGATTGGACAACCATTTTTCTGGAATAAAGTTTCCTGCCTGAGCAAGGGGTTGGACTAGAAGACCTCCAAGATCCCTTCCAACTACTCTACTCTACTCTACTCTACTCTACTCTACTCTACTCTACTCTACTCTGCTCTGCTCTGCTCTGCTCTGCTCTGCTCTGCTCTGCCCTGCCCTGCCCTGCCCTGCCCTGCCCTGCCCTGCCCTGCCCTCCTCTCCTCTCCTCTCCTCTCCTCTCCTCTCCTCTCCTCTCCTCTCCTCTCCTCTCCTCTCCTCTCCTCTATTCTATTCTATTCTATTCTATTCTATTCTATTCTATTCTATTCTATTCTATTCTATTCTATTCTAAAAATACACATATACAGGCACTCTCACACACCCAAATAGTCATGCCATCTGCCAAACATGAACAATTTAGACAGAGAAATGTGTTTTATTAGTAATAGTCCTTTAATGAGTGATTTGTGCACTGGGAATACGGGCAATAGGCATACATTTTCAGTTCCTATTTCACAGAATGAAATTGTTCAAGCATCCTTTCTCTCCAGCAAATTCAACTGATGTTTTTAACATCAGCCTGACAGACAAAAGAAAGGGCAATGTAATAATAAAGGACAGCATAATAATACCTGAATCAGAGAAAGAGAGGTTAGCAAATATATGTGCTCATTAGAAACTCCAGAGAAGACTCAAAGAAAAGTGGATAAAAAGTTAGCTGGTTCTGTTCCACCTTACATGTAAGGTAAAAATGGATTAGAATAGCAGATACCAACAAAAGTGAAATTCCCGCACATCAAATATACTATTGGAATACAGTCTATTTTTCAGATCTTTTACAAAAGGGCTGGGGCATAACTTTGTAAGGCACAGTGTTCATTATTATTCCCATGAAAGGAATTTTTAATTATTAATCCATTTATTAAGAAAGAAAGAAAGAAAGAAAGAAAGAAAGAAAGAAAGAAAGAAAGAAAGAAAGAAAGAAAAAAGAAAGGGAGAAATAAATAAATGAGAGAGAGAGAGAGAGAGAGAGAGAAAGAAAGAAAGAAAGAAAGAAAGAAAGAAAGAAAGAAAGAAAGAAAGAAAGAAAGAAAGAAAGAAAGAAAGAAAGAAAGAAAGAAAGAAGTGGGTGACATTACAAAAAAGCTAATTTAATAAACTTCCTGTTTTCTTAAACAATATTCCCTCTTCCCTAATTCTATCACTACTCAAGACCGCAATGTGCATTTAATTTCGCTTTTTAGGGGGTTTTTTGTTTCTTTTAAATTTTGCATACAAGTTCTTGTAAATTCCCTCATTATCTGCCTAACAGGCCTTTTGAATTGTGAATACTATTCACTTGATAAATGGTTTGCCCTTTCTCATCATTAAAAAAAGTAATTATTATTTGATTCATTGGCAGATTGTTAAATGACAAGAAGTTCTCCAAAACCCCAAATTGAAGTATTAGAGACAAGTTAGAACTGTGGATAAAGCTGTTAAAAGCTATAATTTGCAGCAAGCAGAAGCCATGTGAATTTCTATGCAGGGTAGAATGTTCTATTGAAGATCATTAGTTTATATTGGTGTAGTGATGTTTCAGAATCTTAGAAAAGGAGCAATAATCTTATATTTAGCCTTCTCTCTTATCTACTCTACAGGTACCTTAAATAGGTTGGGGATGGTTGTTGGGTTGGTTGATGGCATCATGGCGGCTTGGCTGGTTGACTGGTGCACCTTCAAGTCAATATTGACCGATCCCTGTAGATTTCTGATCAAGATTTCCAAAGTGGTTTTCAGGAAATCACACAGTTGGTACTAAACTAAGAGGCATGCTAAGAGTCAAAAAGCTGGAGAGATCAAAGTAAGATTGTCCTTCTCAAGTGTGATTCCTCTTAGAAACAACACATAATTGCATGACAGCAGTGTTCCAATATTACATGACATCAGTGTTCCAATATTTGAGGAGCTTCCATAAAGAAGAGGAGGTCAGCCTATTTTCCAAAGTGCCAGAAGGCAGGACGAGAAGCAATGGATGGAAACGAATCAAGGAGAGAAGCAACCTAGAACTAGAATTTGTCTACAACAGTGAGGACAAATAACCATTGAAATGACTTGTCTCCAGATGTTGTGGGTGCTCCATCCCTGGAGGCTTTTAAGAAGAGACTGGACAGCAATTTGTCTGGAATAGTAGAGCAAGGGATTGGACTAGAAGACTCCCAAATCCCTTCCAACTCCGTTATTCTGTAAGAGATTACATTCTTCATAAGTGCATTCCAGCTTTCTTGGTCTAACCTACAACTTAAGGATTTGCTGATGATTGCTCATCCTTACTCAGCAGCCTTGACTTTGCTTTTTCAGGCACAACTAACTAATGCTGCCTGCTGATGGTTCCCAGTGCTGCCGCTGAATCACCATCCAGGTTTTTTTTGTGCAACCTAGATACTGAAACCATTCATTGCATGGGCTAATGGAGGTTTGAAAACTCTAAGGTCATCCTTCTTAACTGAGAATAAGTTAAAGATTTAATTTAATTTAATTTAATTTTTCGGACTTATATGCCGCTCCTCTCCGAGGACTCGGAGCAGCTTACAACATAAACAAAACAGTACTTCAAAACTAAGTCCAAATCTAAAAATCATTTAAAAAAATACAACCCCAGATGCATTCATCATTCACTCAACATTCCACAGTCATCCCCAGGCCTGCCGGCATAGATAGGTTTTAAGATTCTTCCAGAAGGCCGGGAGAGTGGGGGAAACGCGGACTTTGGGGGGCAGTTGGTTCCAGAGGGTGGGCACCACAACAGAGAAGGCCCTCCCCCTAGGACCCGCCAGACGGCATTGTTTCGCTGACGGGACCCGGAGGAGGCCGACCCTGTGCGCTCTCACTGGTCGAAGGGAAGTATGTGGCAGAAGACGGTCCCGTAGGTATCCTGGTCCAGTGCCATGAAGGGCTTTATAGATAATGACCAACACTTTGAATTGCGCTCGGAGACCGATAGGCAACCAATGCAGTATGCGGAGAGTTGGCGAAATGTGGGCACAATGTGGAAGGCCCACAATTGCTCGTGCAGCTGCATTTTGCACTAATTGTAGTCTCCGAACACTCTTCAAGGGTAGCCCCATGTAGAGAGCATTGCAGTAGTCGATCCTCAAGGTGACAAGGGCATGTGTGACTGTGAGTAGAGACTCCCGATCCAAATAAGGGCGCAACTGGTGTACCAGGCGAACCTGGGCAAATGCCCCCCTCGCCACAGCCGACAAAGGATTTATTCGAGCTTGTAGTTACATCCTTGATTACAAAGCACTACACTAGCTTCTTCTCCTTACCACACTGCCAAAGGTAGACACTTATTTTAAAAATTCTGGAAAAACGTCCTCCTTTCCCTCCCTCCCTCCCTCCCTTTCTTTCCTCCTTCTTTAGATAGGGCAATCCACAATCTCCTATTTTGTCATTTTCTAATTAATGTCCACCCACAGTGCAGAAGGTTTTTTTTTCTCCTATACCAATATAGGCAGTCCTTGACTTACGAACACAGGTAAGTCCCCAATTTCCATAGCTAAACAAGACTGTGGTTAAGTGACTTTTGCCCCATTGTGTGACATTTCTGTCCACTGCTGTTAAGTGAATCACTGCAAATGTCAAGTTAGTAACATGGTTGTTAAGTGGATCTGACTTGCCCATTGACTTTGCTGGTTAAGAAGGGTCACTCAAGGTGACCCCTGAACACTGCAACATTCCTCATGCAATTTAGCTTCCAGACTCCTTATCATCTGTGTTGCTCTTCTCCGCATACTTTCTAGAGTTTCAGCATCTTTTTCAGGTCGGGCTATTTCTTCCTTTCATATAAAAATCGATGCCAAGAAGGAATTAAGCAGTTCTGTTTTCTCCCTGCTGCCTGTCACTTTCTTGCCATCTGCTCCCAGTTGTGGAACTATGGGTCCTTATAAAACAGAACACTCCCCCATCCAATCACAGCACAGCCAAGCCCCCATCCAATCAGAGCACAGCCAAGCCCCTAACCAATCAGAACACCCCTCCACCCAATCAGAACACAGCCAGGCTCCCACCCAATCAGTTCATACCCCCACTGGCAGTTAAAGGAAAAAAAAACAGCTACGATCACACATTGCTCCTAGAAGCGCAAAGCCAAAAACACCAACCTGAAGATGACGAATGGGACTTCATCGAAACATGGCCAAGACACTTCCAATTTTACACGGGAGAAAACCTGAATAACCAAAGACCTACACACACACACACACACACACACACACACACACACACACACACACTTGGTTTTTTAACACTTCAATGGATAAAAATGTTTTGAATAGATCTAAAAGATTAGATAATTGGATTTTTAAATGGAATATTTAAAGATTAAACATATGTTTGAATGTGGTTAAAAAGAAGAGAAAAATTGTAGATATAAATGTATATTAGCCTAAGAGAGACATGCATTTTAAGTAGTAGACTATCTTCTTCTTCTTCTTCTTCTTCTTCTTCTTCTTCTTCTTCTTCTTCTTCTTCTTCTTCTTCTTCTTCTTCTTCTTCTTCTTCTTCTTCTTCTTCTTCTTCTTCTTCTTCTTCTTCTTCTTCTTCTTCTTCTTCTTCTTCTTCTTCTTCTTCTTCTTCTTCTTCTTCTTCTTCTTCTTCGACATGAGAAATATAAAAGTGTTGGGATGGACCGTATGAGGAAAAAGACTTAAATACTTAAATGTAATGAACTTTGAGAAAAATTTTAATTGGTAAGAATGTTTTGAACATTGTAGGGAAAACAAATTTAAATAAGAATTTTGTAAACAGGATCTATGACGGGACAATCAAGATGACCGGTTAGAAAAGAAGCTTTCTATTGATGTGGTTATTATTTGCAGAAATATTAGAAAAATGTCTATATTTAATTGTTATTTATCAAAATAATAAGAATTGTATTAATTCAAGGTTGGCAAAAGAGAATATTATTGGAAGAAGAGAAAATCAAGCAAAGCTACTATGTGGAGTATAGAATTATAGAAACTAATTGTTATTGACTGTTTTTTTAAACATAAACCCAGACAACACGCTGTTTACCAAATATTAAGGTGATTGTGTTAAAATCTGGGTCCTCATTTTACCGATCTCGGAAGGATGGAAGGCTGAGTCAGCCTTCAGCCATTGAGAATCTGTTGACAGCCGGCAGTCAGCAGAAATAGTTTGCAGTAGCTTGCATTCTAACCACTGCGCCACCACGGCTGATAGTAAAAAACTTACAAATCATATTAGGAGTTGTGGCCACCCATTTTCTTGCTTAACTGTCCCTGGACAACTGGACTGTCACGCAAAAGAACTTGGATATAAAATTTTAAAACGATATAACTATTCTCAGTAAGGTTGGCAGATAGAAATGGATAAGCTACCATAAATGCTACTATAAATCTAAATAAAACGTATCTGAGGATGGTATTTAGTCAAGTTAGATTTTAAAATCTGGATACAATTATTATAGATGAAAGGTTTAAGCAAGTTCCATATTCTGAAGGTTGCTGTATTTGTGATGCTCTGGAGATTGAGATCATAGCACGTATATTATTTGAATGCCAGCTGCAGAGTAAAGAGAAAGATTATTACCTTGAACCACACATTATACAAACAGCCTATGGGGATCCATATATTAGAAGAACATATTTTATGTGTGGCCAGAACCCAGATATTACAGATACTATGGTCTTTTATTTGAATAACACATTACAGTTTAGAATCAGTTGTGGATCTGATTTGGTTAAATTGTAAGGCTAATACAGAAATGTGAATTGTATTTGTCTGCTTTTCTCTTTCGTTCAGTTTTGTTATGAATACATTGGTCTTATTATGGGTCTTGAATATTTTGATATGAAATCACAATGAAGTATTATTATTATACCGAAAAGTCACCAGAAAAAGAGAATTGCATTGGTAGTCTAAAAAATTCTCAGGAACAATTTGTATTTAGAACATCAAGATGGGCCATCTGAATGTCTTTGTGTTCCTAGAAATATTCCGATCATGTTTGCTCTTGATAGAATTATTGTTTCTCAATAGACTGTAGTTTATAACAGGCAGGTTATAATGAAAATTAAACAATTTTTTAAACAAACTTAAAAGCAAAAAGGGGTTCCCAAAACTGCCCCCACAAGTGAAATGTTTAATTTACTTAAAAGAATTAGGTTCAATTTTCTACATTCTAAAAAAAAAGTATGGAAAGGTTGTTTCTGAATGCTTCTAAAATCTTTCTTTCTTTCTTTCTTTCTTTCTTTCTTTCTTTCTTTCTTTCTTTCTTTCTTTCTTTCTTTCTTTCTTTCTTTCTTTCTTTCTTTCTTTCTTTCTTTCTTTCTTTCTTTCTTCTTCCTTCCTTCCTTTCTTTCTTTCTTTCTTTCTTCCCTTCCCTCCTCCTCCTCTTCTTCTTCTTCTCCTCCTTCTCCTCCTCCTCCTCCTCCTCCTCCTCCTCCTCCTCCTCCTCCTCCTCCTCCTCCTCCTCCTCCTCCTCCTCCTCCTCCTCCTCCTCCTCCTCCTCCTCCTCCTCCTCCTTCTTCTTCTTCTTCTTCTTCTTCTTCTTCTTCTTCTTCTTCTTCTTCTTCTTCTTCTTCTTCTTCTTCCTCATGAAGATGTCACTGTTGGGGAGATTGCTTGCTCCAGACACATGCTCATCCTTACATTTACATACTCTAAAAACTGCAATATCTAGTTTAGTAACTGGACGCACTATTGTAAAAAAGTATATCTGATCAAGAATTTCTTTCTCTCTCTCCTTTTTGATCCCATCTAAATGCCTCCTCCTCCTCCTCTCCCTATCTCTCCCTTGCCTCTTTTTTTTGAAACTTCCGGAAACTTCATTCTTGGTGTTTGTTGAAAAGGAATTTGTTTTGAGGTAAGGATGACAAAACTAGAACTAAAAATGTTTAACATAGCTTAAAACAACAACAACAAGGAAAAAAAACCCACTAAGTTTTCACCAATCCTGGACAGAGGGAGAAGGAAAATGATTTCATGTGCTACATAGCTTCACCCAATTGTCATCTCCACCTCACTCACTTAGCGTCTTTGGGCTTTTAAGTATGACCTCAATTTAAACCTAAAGGAATGTGGTGATGAATATATACATTCTAGTTCAGGCAGTTCACCTCTGAAAAATTGGAAGAAAAAATAAATTTCAGTAAGATTACCAACAAAATTTGGGCTTATTGCAGTGGGAAACTACCAGGTCTGGAGGTTAGCCAAGAAGAGCAATGACAAAGGACTTAGGTTTAAAATAAAAATAAAAATCTGATCCTTGAAGTCACCAGACAGTCAAGTTGAACTTCACTGAGTCTTTTACATTACAACAGATTTTTTTTTTTTTAGGGTGGGTTTCATATACATAAATTAAACCTTCCCTCTTTGTTTCTCCTTCCATCACACTATTACTGTGGTGCCCAAAGCAAGAACTTTCATTAGAAACTTCAGACTGAAATTTATAAAATCTGGCAAGTTTCTTCATCTTTTTTTTTCTATCAGAAATTAACTCCCTTGAGTAGTTTTGAATTAAATGACACCTTTGTGCCCAAACAGGAGAACTTTATATTTTTAAATTCATAAGGCATAATGTGGGAGACTGAAAAAAAAAGGCCTTTTGTGCTTATGCAAATGGTTAAGTATTAATTTTCAATTTTCTTGATTTTACACAGCCTAAGTAAAAGATTATAAACAGTTAAGTTGCTAATTGCCATTCAGGTTTAGGAGAACTGCATAAAAGATTGGGATTTGACCTTCTGTGATTACACTACTCAGAAAAAGACATAATCGACCTCTTTTATACCTTAAATCTGAAGTGTTTTGTGACAGAAATGCTTCAGTGATAGGACAATTTGTCCCTAAGAAAAATGATACACTGGCCACACTTCCTTCCAAGATAAAAAAAATACTTCTTGGATCCAACTGAAGTAGTCTGGTCGCACCTTTTCTGTCTAACAGATTTTGTTTAAGTGGCACAAGCTTTTGTGGGAATTTCTAACGAAAGCTCAACCTTTTAAATACAATTTCTTAATCAGAAAGGATGCTACTAAATTTCTTTGGGTCTTCGGCTACCACAAACCATTTTCCTAAATTGGAACCATCCTCAGTCTTTTTGGCATTAAATATAGTGCACTGGAAGTCCATATAATCATAGTCAGATAATTCACAATAACGTATCATGGTCTATACATTCTATTACAGTCTACAGCAGGGGTCCCCAATCCCCGTTCCATGGACCGGTACCAGGCTGCGTCATGCCAACAACAGGTCTGCACATACAAGCAAAGCCCCATCCGCAGGATGCAGGCAACACACAAAACCACACCCCCTCCGGTCCACGGAAAAACATCTCTCCATGGAACCAGTTCCTGGTGCCCAAAAGATTGGGGGTGCCTCTGGTCTACAGCATGATTTTATTTTCTTTGTGCAGTGTAGGTGAGTAGGAGATGCTCAGTAGGCTGAGCCCGAGGAAGTGGTCAAACTTACAATAAGTCACGAGTCCCTGCACACCCACAAGAGATCTAAACCCAGACCACCTTGAATACCTTTCTTAACCCTGCTCATTTCCCTTGTTCTGGTCACCCCAGTTCAAGGAAGACACTGACAAACTGGAGCAGGTTCAAAGGAGAGCTACCAAGATGGTGAACGGTCTACAAAACATGTCCTATGAGGAACGGTTAAAGGAATTGGGAATGTTTAGTCTACAGAAAAGAAGACTGAGAGGAGACATGATAGCTGTCTACAGATACCTGAAGGGCTGTCACAGTGCAGAGGGATCAGCCCTGTTCTCACTTGCTCAAGGAAGGACTAGAAACAATGGGATGAAACTGCAGGGGAAAAGATTCAGATTGGAGGTTAGAAAAAAATTTCTAACAGTGATGGTGATCAACCAGTGGAACAGGTTGCCGCAGGATGAGGTGAGCTCCCCTTCGATGGAGGTCTTCAAGCAGAGACTGGACGGCCATCTGTCTGGGATGGTTTAGGGAATCCTGCCTCGGGCAGGGGGTTGGACTCGATGACCTGGGAGGTCCCCTCCAACTCTACGATTCTATGATTCTATGATTCTACATAGTCTTGACAGTTAGTTGGTCAAATTCTCATAGAGAGCTTAAGCTTGCAATAAATCTTTATACTCATTTGAACTTCCTGAGTCTCTTGATTTCCCTGATGCTTGACAAAGTGCCCAAGTAGATATGAATAAGTTTTAAAGCTTATCCCTATAAAAAAACAGCTCAAAATAACACAGTTAAATTCATGACACTTCCCACAGGAGTGATATTGAGCGGGGGTGTATCCAAGGAAAAATCAGAAAGTAGTTTAATAATTATGTGATATCCCTGCATTTCAAAAAAAAGCACAGTAAAAAAACAAAGATTCATCAGAATGTAATGGGTTGTAGATACCATCAACAACAACAATAATAATAATAACAACAATAATAATAATGTTGGAAGGGATCTTGGAGGTCATCTAGTCCAACCCCTTGCTCAGACAGGAAACCCTATACCATTTCAGACAAATGGCTGTCCAGTCTCTTCTTAAAAACGTCCAGTGTTGGAGCATTCACCGCTTCTGGAGGCAGGTTGTTCCACTGGTTAATTGTCCTCACTGTCAGAAAATTTCTCTTTAGTTCCAGGTTGCTTCTCTCCTTGATTAGTTTCCATCCGTTGCTTCTTGTCCTGCCTTCAGGTGTTTTGGAGAATAGCTTGACTCCCTCTTCTTTGTGGCAGCCCCTGAGATACTGGAAGGCTGCTATCATATCCCCCCTCGTCCTTCTCTTCATTAGACTAGACATTCCCAATTCCAGCAACTGTTCCTTGTATGTTTTACCCTCCAATCCCCTAATCGTCTTTGTTGCTCTTCTCTGCACTCTTTCTAGAATCACAATATCTTTTTTTATATCGTGGTGACCAAAACTGGATGCAGTAGTCAAAGTGTGGCCTTACCAAGTCATTGTAAAGTGGTATTAAGACTTCATATGATCTTGGTTCTATCCCTCCCTCTATCTAACCAACCTTATCTAATCTCTGAATCTAAACATAATAGGGCTTGGTTAATACCTAGATGGGTCTTCCTTGGAATTCCATGGATGTGGAAGATGGGAAGTTGGGGAGAAAAATCCCAGACAATGATAACGGCAAACTAATTCCATAAAAATCAAGAAGATTGCATAAGTTATTGTTCAGTCACAATTTATGGAGACTGCCTTTTCTTTTTCTAAAGATTGTGGTCCATGTTGCTTAAACGAGGACATGTTAATAGTCTGACAAGTGTAACAGAATACTTACAATACCTAAAATACTATTTTGAAAAGAGGTTATGGGTTTTTTTTTCTTTTCAATTAGGGACAGGTTCATAACATAAGAATTGATATAAATGAGGAATAAACTTGCAAGTAGAGAACAGATTGCTTGCAAGTTTTCCCTTGAATTGTTTCTGATAATTGGACACTCTTCAGGTCCAATATCACAAGGATGTCACTTACAGATTCAAACGTGAGACTGCACATAGCTGTTCCAAAATTGTGCTTTCAACAAAATTATTTCTTGCGATTCGTACTAGTACACTATCTACTCCTGCTATCTACAGGATATCTCAAGATGCTTAACCATTTGTTCCCCCCACTCAACACACAGATGAACAAATGTGACTTTATAGACTGTCTAAGTTTCAAACATCAGAATTTGGGTGCAGAGTAATTAAGTTGACCCCAGACTGAAGGAGTGAGAAGAGGCATAACTGGGTATTTGATTGTGATTCTCAGGGTTCATACGAGTAAACTCTGGTGTGTAAATCAAGTAAATCAAGACTACTGCTCTGAAGGAGTCCCAAAGGTACTTTTTCAGGTGGCAACTGGACTTTCTTGTTTTTTCTTTGAAAACATTCCATTTCTCATTCCCCTGTCCAATCATGTCCAACCCTGGGGTGGGGGGTGTTCATCTCCAATTCTTAGCCAATGGAGCCAGTGTTGTCCCAAGGCATTTCCATGGTCCTGTGGCCAGCATGACTATATTCCGAGGTCAGCGGTGGGATTCAAATATGTGAACAACCGGTTCTCTGTGTGGATGCCACTTCCGGAAATCCATTCTGGGCATGGTCAACAAAAAAATAGCTACCGGTTCTGCCGAAATGGTGTGAACCAGCTGAATCTCACCACTGGCCGAGGCGCACAAAATGCACAAAATGGCACCTACTATCTACCCGCATTTGCATGCCTTTGAACTGCTAGGTGGGCAGGATGGCATGGCGCTTGGCTCTCAAACCTGGGCTATCACGTTTCCAGCTGACAGGTTCAGTATCTTTAACCACTTAGCCATTGTACCTCTCAACCCAGTGGTGGGATTCAGCTGGTTCGCACCACTTTGGCAGAACCGGTAGCTAATTTTTTTGTTACCCAGGCCCAGAATTGACTTCCAGAAGTGGCATCCAGACAGAGAACTGGTTGTTCACATATTTGAATCCCACCATTGTCTTAACCTCTCTAAACAATTGATTTAGCTGTTAGCAATAACAATAGCACTTAGATTTATATACCACTCCATAATAGCCTACAGCACCCTCTGAGTAGTTGACCATATCAGCCTCTTGCCTCCAACAATCTGGATCCTCATTTTACCGACCTCGGAAGGATGGAAGCCTGAGTCAACTTTGAGTCAGTCAGGATCAAACTCCACACTGTGGGAGGAGTTAGCCTAAAATACTGCACTTTAATGAGTGCACCTCCAGGGCTTCTGTTAGGAAGTTCAGTTTTTCTGTTCCAATATCTCAGGGGCTGCCCCAAAGAAGAGGGAGTCAAGCTATTCTCCAAGGCGCCTGAAGGCAGGACAAGAAGCAACGGATGGAAACTGATCAAGGAGAGAAGCAACATAGAACTAAGGAGAAACTTCCTGACAGTTAGAACAATTAACCAGTGGAACCACCTGCCTCCAGAAGCGGTGAATGCTCCAACACTGGAGGTTTTTAAGAAAAGACTGGACAGCTATTTGTCCGAAATGGTGCAGGGTTTCCTGCCTGAGCAGGGGGTTGGACTCGATGACCTCCAAGGTCCCTTCCAACATTATTATTATTATTATTATTATTATTATTATTATTATTATTATTATTATTATTATTATTATTATTATTATCTGCCTGCATTTCATCCTATCCTTCTTCTGCATTGTACTCCTTCCACCATTTGCAATATGCTTTCTCCTCTTACCAGATCTCTCATTCTCTCTTCATAGCACTTCGTGTCTAGTCCCCAGAAAAGACTCAGTTTTGAACTTATGAGACAGCTGCTATAAAGGGCATGCTAAAAACCAGCTGTATCCATGAACTTTCAGATCACCCAAGTTTGTAATTGCCTTTTATTCTGTTGAAAAATTGGATTCCCTTTTCATATCTGTTTGAAATAATTATGGATATAAGATCCAGTCTGCTCCTTATGCATTGAAAAAAAAATGGTTGTGGCTGCTTAGAATGTATCCTTTGATGCACATCTTGTGTATGTGTGTATATATACATGCATGTGAATGCCCCCTAGGTGAGCAAAAGTTAAAAATCACAAAGACAATAATAGTTCAGCTTTTAAATACATTGCACAGACTGCATTATTTGGCATTCTGCGTCATGACTGCAAAATGGTTGGATAACTGAAAACAATATTTGACACTATTTTTAATTAAAATTATTGTACAAACGAAATCATCTACTTGCACTCAACTTTCTGCTGTTTTGTGTTAGCTTACAACAGCCTCTACTCTATTTGGACCAATTTTCATTCCATGTTGTAAAATATCAGAATCCATGAAAAATCTTCCTCCTTCCATTTAGAAAGTTAATGTTCCACAGAGGCATTTATGCATATGTTCCTCAATATGTTCACCCAGAAGTTGCTCAGAAATGTTATTTTCTGCCATTACATTTAATATCCAATTGATTCTTTGGAAATTTTAATTACTATCTCAAAAGTATA
>JARGCV010001007.1:0-77500 GCA_034064705.1 Bothrops alternatus
TTCTTCTTCTTCTTCTTCTTCTTCTTCTTCTTCTTCTTCTTCTTCCTCCTCCTCCTCCCCCTCCCCCTCCCCCTCCGACTTTCCTCCCCGAAGTGCTGAAATATTTTTTGCAAGGAACCCCGGGGACTCTTCTTTCCTTCTTCCCTTTCCCTCGGACGTTGGGATCCTTGGGCAAAAGCTTGGGACCGCGGGTCGACCCCCCCCACCCCCACCCCACTCCGGGGCCTCTCTCTTCCCCGCTTGGGGAGGGGGTGCTTGGCCGGCTCAGTTTCCCTTCCACCCTTTCCCGGCCTCCCCCTTAGCTAAGTCTCTTCTCCCCCTCTTCTTGCTGGTCTTTCCTTCCCCCCAAAAAATAATAATAATAATAATAATCCCCCGCGATGGGCTGCACTCTAAGCGCGGAGGACAAGGCGGCGGCCGAGCGAAGCAAGATGATCGACAGAAACCTCCGAGAAGACGGAGAGAAAGCGGCCCGCGAAGTCAAGCTCCTACTTCTGGGTAAGGAGATACTCCTAGGAGGGGGGTCTTTCACCCTCTCTTCCCGGAGGCCGCCCTACCCCCCCCCCCCACCCCCGGTATCCAGTGTCAAGGGATCCTCTGCGACGTGTTGTATATTTACCCACGTAGTATGGCTGTAGGGTGGTTATTCGTGTGCAGTCTGGCTGTAGGATGATTCTGTATATTGCTTATCTTCTTTACTGCCCCCTCTTATTGGGTGTTATTGTGATTATCGTTAATAACCATGTAGTAATCAGAAACAAATTCCTTGTGTGTTTGATCACCCTTGGCCAATAAAGAAATTCTATTCTATTCTATTCTATTCTATTCTATTCTATTCTATTCTATTCTATTCTATTCTATTCTATTCTATTAATTCTATTCTATTCTATTCTATTCTATATTCCAATATCTATTCTGTTCTGTTCTATTTTCTACTCTATTCTACTTCTCTCCTATATTCTAATTCTTATTTAATTCTACTCTACTCCTATTCTATATTCTACTCTTATTCCTATTCTATTCTGTTCTGTTCTGTTCTGTTCTATATCCCTATGTTCTGTTCTATTCTATTCTATTCTATTCTATTCTGTTCTGTTCTGTTCTGTTCTGTTCTGTTCTGTTCTATTCTTCATCCCTATGTTCTATTCTGTTCTGTTCTATTCTGTTCTGTTCTATTCTTCATCCCTATGTTCTATTCTATTCTATTCTATTCTATTCTATTCTATTCTATTCTATTCTATTCTATTCTATTCTATTCTATTCTATTCTATTCTATTCTATTCTATTCTATTCTATTGTAAAATGGGGCAAAACTCAGTTACAAATGTTTCACTTAGCAACATAAGATTTTGGGCTCCGCTGTGGTCATAACCTGAGGAGTTGCTTGTACCAGGAAGGCTGATGGTGGGATGGAAATGAATACCAGAATAGAATGTCTCCATTCAAAAATAATAATTCCCATTCAAAGTGTATTCCCTAACTTTTATGGATTTGTATTATGTATGTGTGTGTGTGAGAGAGAGAGAGACAGAGAGAGAGAGAGGGAGAGGGAGAGAGAGAGAGAGAGAGGTGAGACAGACAGATAGACAGATAAGAGTCAGAGAGAGGACAATGGAACTGCTTGCCACCTGGAGTTGTGGGTGCTCCATCGCTGGAGGTTTTCAAGAAAAGATTGAGCCATCATTTATCTGGGATGGCATGAAGACTTCTACCTTGGGCCTGGGGGGTTGGACTAGATGACCTCCAAGGTCCCTTCCTATCCTAGAATTCTATAGAGAGGGAAAGAGGGAGCATTCCTTGAAACATCTGGAAAGTAGCCGATGTGGAATGCCAGTATTAGTAGCTTTTCTCCTCCATCTCACCCCCACTCCCCCAATCATCCATATGTTTTCCATTTCCTCCCTTCCTTTCCATCTTTTTGATCCATTTCGCCTGCCTTTCCTAAGCTTGGCCTTATGGAATTCTGGACTTGTAGTCTTAGCACTACCGGTAATAGAAAGCACAAGGTAGGAAATGCTAACTCAATTATTGCTTATAAATCAAACGGCATGCAGCCAGCTGTAAGTAGTTCATGTTACCAAATATCTATTTTTTCAAGGGTTATATCCCCCCCCCATCCTTTATGCCCACGCCTCTCCCCTGTAACAGCAGGAAAATCCAGAGAATATGTGCTTTCTTAAAACACTTTGTTTACGGCTTTGCCGTAACCAACACACCGACTTCCTTTCAAAGCTTCCACAACGTAGTGTTCCTCTATTGTTGTGTTCTGTTGTGTGTAAACAATATGATGGCCTCACAGGCAACCATTTCCTTTTATTCTCAAGAAGACACCTGCCCTTCCAAATCAACATGACTAAATAACTTTCAGGCTGTTGACTGCAAATCTGCTTCCTCAAAAATAAGTTTGGCTGAATTCTGTGGGAGGGAGAACTTAATAATAATAATAATAATAATAGTAGTAGTAGTAGTAGTAGTAGTAGTAGTAGTAATAATAATAATAATAATAATAATAATAATAATAAACAACTTGGAAGGGACCTTGGAGGTCATCAAGTCCAACCCCCTGCTCAGGCAGGAAACCCTATACCATTTCAGACAGATGGCTGTCTAGTCTCTTCTTAAAAACTTCCAGTGTTGGAGCATACACCGCTTCTGGAGGCAGGTTGTTCCACTGGTTAACTGTTCTAACTGTCAGGAAGTTTCTCCTTAGTTCTAGGTTGCTTCTCTCCTTGGTTAGTTTCCATCCCTTGCTTCTCGTCCTGCCTTCAGGCGCTTTGGAGAATAGCTTGACTCCCTCCTCTTTGGGGCAGCCCCTGAGATATTGGAACACTGCTATCCTGTCTCCCCTCATCCTTCTCTTTGTTAAACTAAGCAGACCCAATTCCAGCAACCGTTCCTTATATGTTTTAGTCTCCAGTCCCCTGATTGTCTTTGTTGCTCTTCTCTGCACTCTTTCCGGAGTCTCAACATCTTTTTTACATCGTGGCGACCAAAACTGGATGCCGTATTCCAAGTGTGGCCTTACCAAGGCCTTGTAAAGTAGTATTAATACTTCACGTGATCTTGATTCTATCCCTCTGTTAATGCAGCCTAACACTGCGTTGGCCTTTTTGCCAGCTGCAGCACCTGGCTGGCTCCTATTTAGGTGATTGTCCACTAGGACTCCAAGGTCCCTCTCACAATTACTACTGTTGAGCCAGGTACCCCCTATATTATACCTGTGCATTTGGTTTTTCTTGCCTAAATGTCAAACCTTAGTACATCTCTAAATGTAGAACTTAGTACAGATCTAAGCCAAATCTTTGGATCATATTATGTAAGTCCTCAACGTACGACCACAATGGAGCCCAAAATTTCCGTTCTAGGCGAGACACTTGGAAAGTGAGTTTTGCCCCATTTTATGACCTTTCTCGCCACAGTCGTTGTGTGAATCCCTGCAGTTGTTAAGTTAACAACACGGTTGTTAAGTGAATCTGGCTTCCCCCATTGACTTTGCTTGTCAGAAGGTCACAAAAGGAGGATCACATGACCCCGGGACGCTGCAAACTGTCATAAATATGAATCGATTGCCAAGCGTCTGAATTTTGATCACGTGACCGCGGGGATGCTGCAACGGTCGTAAGTGTGAAAAGTGGTTATAAGTTGCTGTTGTCAGTGCCATGGTCATTTTGAACGGTCACTAAATGAACTGCTGTAAGTCAAAAACTTATCTGCGACCTGCCTCCAGAAGCGGTGAATGCTCCAACACTGGAAGTTTTTAAGAAGAGATTGGACAGCCATTTGTCTGAAACGGTATAAGGCAGCGATTCTCAACCATTTTCAGGCTGAGATCCCGACCTGCGCCGCGCATGCGCGGCGCGACCCCGACCTGCACCGCACATGCGCAGCACGACAGCCCGAACCGCGCATGCATGGCACGACGGCCTGAATTGTGCATGCGCGGTACGCGCGCGACAGCCCGCATTGCACATGTGCGGCGCGACGGTCTGAACCACGCGTGCGTAGAGTGCGCAATGGCCCGAATTGTGCATGCACGGCACGACGGCCTGAATTGCGCATGTGCGGTGCACGCACGACGGCCCAAATCGCGCATGCGTGGGGCGACAACCCGACTCGTGCATGCGCGGCACGCGCACGACAGCCCAAATCGTGCATGCGTGGCGCGCACGACGGCCCAAATCGTGCATGTGTGGCACGCGCACGACAGCCCAAATCGTCTATGCGTGGCGCGCGCAACGGCCTGAATCGCACATGCGCGGCACGATGACCTGAATTGTCCATGTGCGGCACGCGCGACGGCCCGAATCATGCACGCGTGGCGCGACGCCCCAAATCGTGCATGCGTGGCGCGTGCGACGGCCTGAATCGCACATGCACGGTGCGACGACCCGAACCGCGCATGCATGGCACGCGCGGCGACCCAAATCGTGCAGCGCGACAGGCTGCATCGCGCATGCGTGGTGCTACCCCCCGCGTATGCGCGGTGCTGTTCCCTGCGCCAGCCAAGGGGAAAAGGGGAAAAAATGGCAGACTACGGTGTTTGGCGACCCCCGTGAAATGGTCGTTCGACCCCAAATGCGGTCGCGACCTACAGGTTGAGAACCGCTGGTATAAGGGCAGATACGTCCAACTCGCAACGTCACATGACATCGTGCGATGTATCGGAACTTTTTCCCGGCAATGGGATGGGCGTTTCGCCGTGACACGTCCGGCCTGTGGGACGGCAGTTTGACACCCCTAGTATAGGGTTTCCTGCCTGAGCAGGGCGTTGGACTAGAAGACCTCCAACTCTATTATTGTTATTGTTATTCTTACTGCAGTTCTCTGTTATTTACAATGCCCACCGAAACATCTACCCTGAAAGAGCCGTGTGTAATTATCAACAGACACTACATGGGAATCACTCCTGTGTGCGTTGCAAGTTTGCCAGTTTACTTGGAAAGTCTTCCTCGTTGTATTGAGTGGGTTTAGTAGGAGTCTTCACTGCAGCCCCTTTGTCTAACCCAGCTTCTTGGCTCACTGCAGAATTTTTGCGACATCTTGTTGTTAACAGTCTCTTGTAACAAAGCTTCCATTTACATTTCCAGGAGAAATTTGAGGAGTGTCTTAGAGAAGAGAATACCTCTAGCTCAGGGTTGAACTGTGGGGCCCTTGGTGCTCTCTGAGGGCGGTGGGGGGGTAGGGTTCCTGCAAACGTTTTACTAGACAACAAATCAACTTGGAGAGCAAGCAATTAAATTTCGTTTTTAATGTGTGCCATTGTGCCCCCAGTAAAAAATGACAAAGGTTGTCTGTCTGTCTGTCTGTCTGTCTGTCTGTCTGTCTGTCTGTCTGTCTCTCTCTCTCTCTTTATCTCTCTCTCTCTTTATCTCTCTCTCTCTGTCTATTTGTCTGTCCGTCTGTCTGTCGGTCCGTCTGTCTGTCTGTCTGTCTTTCTATCTGTCTACCTATCTGTCTGTCTCTCTCTCACACACACTCTCTCTCTCTCTCTCTCTCTCTCTCTCTTGGTTTATGTCTTTATCTCTCTATATCTGCCTGCCTGCCTGCCTGCCTGCCTGCCTGCCTGCCTGCCTGCCTGCCTGCCTGCCTGCCTGCCTGCCTGCCTGCCTGCCTACCTACCTACCTACCTACCTACCTACCTACCTACCTACCTACCTACCTATCTATCTATCTATCTATCTATCTATCTATCTATCTATCTATCTATCTATCTATCTATCTATCTATCTATCTATCTATCTATCTATCTTTCCATCAACACTGGCAGGGAAAGCTGTTAGTATATCACTAGAGTCCCTTCTAGCACTGATGGTGTTACCTAGTTTGGTAATGAAATGTTTGCAAGAAAACCACCAAGCTCAGAGAACACCAGGGACCAACACAGAACAAGTACAACAGCCCTATTAGAGAGTTGCACACAACAGTTGTCATATCTCCTTAATTTTCCTTTCCCCAAATTAAATACTTTTAGCTTGTTCAGAGAAGTTTGTTTCTACTGATTGGGCTCTTTCCCCCTGCTCTGTCACTCTCCCCCATCCTTCTTAAATGTTGAATGTATATGTTCTATAACTAATGCCTCTTAACATAACCTTATGACTAATGTTGTTTGCTTTAATACTGTTAAAGCGGACTGAATCTCTACCTCAGGATATGAAACTTTTACCTCAGGATCTCTGGTTAGGGACTATAAAAGATTGCACTAGTAATGGGATGAAGTCAATTCAGAAGCGCAAACGCACAATATGCGATAGACTAGAAACAGTAGATAGACCATATATAAGAGAAACACCAACCAAACAAAATGTATTTGGAGTATACTTGAAGATGTAAGGGAGGAGGGAAGAACGTTTACTAAAACAGATGTTTACAAAGATTAATACCTAATGTTGTATGCTATGTTCTAGGAGGATTGCTTAGCAATAAGATCTTATGTTTAATGTTGATCACATTAATATTGAAACAGATAGGAGAAACACCAATCAAATAAAATGTAACAGGAGTATAGTTGAGGCTAGACGCGAGGAGGGGGGAAAAGGCTTACTAATTCAGACGTTTTCAAAGACTAATACTTAGTATTGTATACCAGGTGTCATGATGATTGCTGCATAATATGTTTTTTATGTCCAATGTTGATTGTTTTAATAAAAGAATTTTTATTATTAAAAAAAAAAAAGATTTCCATACCTACAAAATAACGTTTGGTCCTCCAAACCACCCTAATTTGATTTAAAATCTGTGGGATCCTAACGAGTATTAGAAAGGCCGTTTATTAAGGTGACCAACTTTTTTACAATGAGGAGGACACAAATAAATTGAAGAAAAAAATATGAATAAATAAAATTAATTATTAAAACTGAAACAATAACATAAGCAAATAAACTTGTAAATAAAATTATACATATTTGGAAATTATTAAATAATGAATTAATAAAACGTGAATTATTGTGAAAAAAAAATAGACACTAACACTTTTCCACATACAGTCTAATCAGCGCTATTCAAAGCGCTACTATTATTTGTAATAATATGGTCAGGATTCTTGTGTTTAGATATATTCACCCATGTAGCCTTACCTAATATTTTAAATGCTGTATAAGACATGACACAGGGCAGGGCAGGGCAGCTGGCTCTAATGCTTTTCTTAAATACTGTACCTTGTCAGAAACGAAGAGAGAATTTAATTTTAATTTAATTTATTCGGATTTGTATGCCGCTCCTCTCCGAAGACTCGGAGCGGCTCACAACATATATATATAAACAATTGAACAAATCCGAACAACATTAAAAATACAAACCCCATACATACTCATCAATCACACCACAATCAACAATCATCCCCAGGCCTGCCGGCAGAGGTAGGTTTTTAAATTCTTTCAGAAGCCCAGGAGGGTCGGAGAAACGCAGACTTCAGGAGGTAGCTGGTTCCAGAGGGTGGGCGCCGCAACAGAGAAGGCCCTCCCCCTGGGGCCCACCAGACGGCATTGTTTCGCTGACGGGACCCGGAGGAGTCCGACCCTGTGCGCTCTTACCGGTCATAGAAAAGTATGTGGCAGAAGGCGGTCCCATAAGTATCCTGGTCCCATGCCATGAAGGGCTTTATAGGTAATAACCAACACCTTGAATTGGGCTCGGAGATCAATAGGCAACCAATGCAACGTGTGGAGAGTTGATGAAATGTGGGCACAACGAGGAAGACCCACAACTGCTTGCGCAGCTGCATTTTGCACTAATTGTAGTCTCCGAACACTCTTCAAGGGTAGCCCCATGTAGAGAGCATTGCAGTAGTCGATCCTCGAGGTGACAAGGGCATGTGTGACTGTGAGGAGTGACTCCCGATCCAAGTAAGAACGCAACTGGTGCACCAGGCGAACCTGGGCAAATGCCCCCCTCGCCACTGCCGACAAATGATGATCCAATGTCAGCTGTGGATCGAGGAGGACTCCCAAGTTGCGAACCTTCTCTGAGGGGTTTATTGATTCACCCCCCAGGGTAATCGAAGGACAGATAGAAGTGTCCTTGGGAGGCATCACCCACAGCCACTCTGTCTTATCGGGGTTGAGCCTTAATCTGTTAACACCCATCCAAACCCTCACAGCCTCCAGACACCGGCACATCACCTCAACCGCTTCACTGATATGGCCAGGAGTGGAGATGTACAGCTGAGTATCATCAGCGTACTGATGGTATCTCACTCCGTGGCAGTGGATGATCTCACCCAGTGGCTTCATGTAAATGTTAAAAAGTAGGGGGGAGAGAACCGACCCCTGAGGCACCCCACATGGGAGTAACCTAGAGGTGGACCTTTGATCCCCCACAAACACTGACTGCGACCGACCAGTGAGATAGGAGGAGAACCACCGTAATACGGTGTCCCCCACTCCCAATCCCTCCAGCCGGCGCAGAAGGATACTGTGGTCAATGGTATCGAACGCCGCTGAGAGGTCAAGAAGCACCAGGACAGAGGACTGGCCTCTATCCCGGGCTCGCCAGAGATCATCCATCAGAGTGACCAAAGCAGTTTCGGTGCTGTAGCCGGGCCTGAATCCCGACTGCAGAGGGCCCAGATAATCGGCTTCCTCCAGAGACCGCTGGAGCTGATGCGCCACCACCTTCTCGACAACCTTCCCCACAAAGGGAAGGTTGGAGACCGGACGATAGTTGGTCAAAATTTCTGGATCCAGGGAAGGCTTCTTGAGGAGGGGGCAAACAAGTGCCTCCTTTAAGGGAGCCGGAAAGGACCCCTCCCTCAAAGAAGCGTTGACAATCTCCTGGATCCAGGTACGTGTCACCACCCTACTGGCCGAAACCAGCGAGGAGGGACACGGGTCCAACAAACAGGTGGCAGAACATACAGATCCAATGGCCCAGTCCACTTCCTCAGGCGTAACAGCCTCAAACACTCCCCAGATGACCGGACAAGAACATGCCCCTGTCCCCTCAACTGAATCATAACATACTTGTTATAACATACTGAAGTTCATAACATACTTGTGTTTCTGCCAGAGTGACTTGTTTCAGATAAGTGGATTTCGCTATCTTTTATGAAATTAAATTTGCTAGCTATGCTATCATGTTTCTTTCGGCCTAGGCTGGCAGCAGGTCCTATAGTTCCCAGTTAATTCTCTCTTAGATCTGGGCTAGTACCATTTAGATTAATAAAACTATTTTTTCAACAGGTGCTACTGTAGATCTTGAGTGCCCTGGATACTATTTTATTTTATTTTATTTTATTTTATTTTATTTTATTTTATTTTATTTTATTTTATTTTATTTTATTTTATTTTATTTTATTTTATTTTATTTTATTTTATTTTATTTTATTTTATTTTATTTTATTTTATTTTATTTTATTTTATTTTATTTTATTTTATTTTATTTTATTTTATTTTATTTATTTATTTATTTATTTATTTATTTAATTTCTATGCCGCCCTATTCTGGAGAACTCAGGGCGGCTCACAACATGATAGAAATTACATTATATACATAAATATAAAAACCCTTAATTAAAAAAGAAACCAATCATTCCACAAACATACACTGGCTAGGGGCAAGGTGTTAGCTGCCCTAGGCCTGCCGGCAAAAGTGTGTTTTAAGCAATTTACGAAAGGCGGAGAGGGTGGGGGTGACACGGATCTCCGTGGGAAGTTGGTTCCAGAGGGCCGGGGCCGCAACAGAGAAGGCTCTTCCCCTAGGCCCCGCCAGGCGACACTGTCTGGCTGACGGGACCTGGAGAAGGCCCACTCTGTGGGCCCTAACCGGCCGCTGGGATTCATGGGGCAGCAGACGGTCCCGTAAATAACCTGGTCCGATGCCATGTAGGGCTTTATAGGTCATAACCAACACTTTGAATTGGGTTCGGAGACCAATTGGCAGCCAATGCAACACTGCTCGCACGGCTGCATTCTGCATTACCTGAAGTCTCCGAACATTTTTCAAAGGTAGCCCCATGTAGAGAGCATTGCAGTAGTCGAACCTCGAGGTGATAAGGGCATGAGTGACTGTGAGAAGAGAGTCCCGGTCCAAATAGGGCCGCAACTGGTGCACCAGGCGAACCTGGGCAAATGTCCTCCTCGCCACAGCCGAAAGATGATGTTCCAAATTTAGCTGTGGATCGAGGAGGACGCCCAAGTTGCGGACCTTCTCCGAGGGGGTCAAAACCTCCCCCCCAGGCTGATGGACGGATAGATTGAATTATCCTTGGGAGGCAGAACCCATAGCCACTCCGTCTTGTCGGGGTTGAGCTTGAGCCTGTTGGCACCCATCCAAACCCTAACAGCCTCCAGATATCGGCACATCACTTCCGCTGCTTCACTGAAATGACACGGGGTGGAGATGTAAAGCTGGGTATCATCAGCATACTGATGATATCTCACCCCGTGTTGTCGGATGATCTCACCCAGCGGTTTCATGTAGATATTAAACAGCAGAGGGGAGAGGACCGATCCCTGAGGGACCCCACAAGGGAGGAACCTAGGGGTCGACCTCTGACCCCCCGGCAACACCGACTGCGACCGACCAGTGAGGTAGGAGGTGAACCACTGCAAAACAGTGCCTCCAACCCCCAACCCCTCCAGTCGGTGCAGAAGGATACCATGGTCAATGGTATCGAAAGCTGCTGAGAGGTCAAGTAGCACCAGGATAGTGGATAATCCCTTATCCCGGGCCTGCCAGAGATCATCCGTCAGCGCGACCAAAGCAGTTTCCGTGGAGTAGCCGAGCCTGAATCCTGACTGTTGAGGGCCCAGATAATCGGCCTCATCCAAGGACCGTTGGAGCTGGAGTGACACCACCTTCTCAACAACCTTCCCTATAAAGGGAAGATTGGAGACAGGACGGTAGTTGTTTAAAACAGCTGGGTCCAGGGAAGGCTTCTTGAGGAGGGGGCGCACAATTGCCTCCTTGCAGGGAGCCGGAAAGGACCCCTCCCTCAAAGAAGCGTTGACAATCTCCTGAACCCAGCCCCGCGTCACCTCCCTGCTGGCCGAAACCAGCCAGGAGGGGCACGGGTCCAATAAACAGGTGGTGGAGCTCACAGCTCCAATGGCCTTGTCGACTTCATCAGGTGCTACCGGGTCAAACTCCTCCCACACAACAGGATCAAGATGAGTCCCTGTCATCTCGACTGAATCATTATCAGCCGATACTTTTATCTTCTTGCAGTAAGAATTTAGATCTTGTTAAAAAATATCGTAGCTATGAAGTAGCTCAATCACTTATACTATAGAAACTGTTGGTTATGTGTATTTTTCTAGGCTGATGCTTATATTATAGAAGAGTTTCCAAATGGAAATCCAATTCTTTTTTATTGTTTCTGTAAAGCTGAACTATGTCCATGGGGAAACAAAAATCAGAAAGGGCTAGCTAGTTATGTATTATGAAGAGTTGTTGTATATTAATCAGCAAAGTTGTTGTTGTTGTTATTATTATTAAAGACCTAATTCACAATAATATTACGGTTCAGTATTACTTTCTATTTTAAATGAGGTTTTTTCCCCCTCTACCTTTTTGCTGATCCACCTGAAAGAATTGGGAAGTACAGTTTACATACTGTGTGGCAAATAATATTTAAATTTCATGTGGTTTAATAAAGTACTTCATACACATCTTCCTTAAATGTCCAAATGTCTATCGTTCAAAATGTCTGTAAATCTTACTTTGGTTAGTTTGAGTAAGCTTTTTTTTTTTTGGTTTTGTTTTGTTTTTAAATAAAAAGTAATCAAATTGTAATATAATTTTTGTTAATTATGTCTTTTAAATCAAATAGTTTGTTCCAAAGTTTAATAACAAGACACCCTACAAAGTTTCTCAGAAATGAAACTTTTGTCATTCTTTAAGACTTACTGCTAGTGGGAGAGCCACTTATTTGGCAGAATGAATTTACAAGCTACAACGTTTTGGTTTGCAAAAGTCACAAAATATTGTTTAGACTTTAGAGATAAACCTAGTACAATGTTATATCACAACTTTGGACTGATTTACTTTGGCCATGTCATGTGTGTAAATTCGTTGGAGAAGTCTGAATTCATTATTTATCTGAAATGGTATAGTGTTTCCTGCCTGAGCAGGGGATTGGACTAGATGACCTCTAAGGTCCCTTTCAACTTGGTGTTGGTGGTGGTGGTGGTGGTGATAAGTCCATGATGTTAGGAATGGTTAGTGGAAAAAGAAAAAAGGGTATGCAAAGAATATGTTGGCTTACTAACATGAAATCTGATGCAAAGTTGAACATAGGACAATTAAAAGAAGCTGTGAGTGACAGAGTAGCGTGGTGAGCACTTGCCTATAAAACAGCGGTTCTCAACCTGTGGGTCGCGACCCCATTCGGGGTCGAACGACCGTTTCACGGGGGTCGCCAACCACCGCAGTCCGCCATTTTTTCCCATTTCCCCTCGGCCGTCGCGCGCGCGCCGCGCATGCACAGTTTGGGCCGTCGCGCCGCGCATGCGTGGCGCAGGTCGGGGTCACGCCGCACATGGGCGGCGCAAGTGGGGTCTCGGCCTGAAAAAGGTTGAGAGCCGCTGCTATAAAATCACCAAGAGTCGGCACGAATCAATGGTTAAAAATAATAAGAATAAAGTTATATGTATTTAATTCATTAGTCTGTGGTTTACATAGTAGATCAACAACTTGTGTAGCTTTTCCCTGGAGGAGGCGCAACAGATGACTCATTCCTGCATTTTTGTTTCAAAGAAGAAAACCCACCAATTTGCAATGCAATTTTGATTGGGAGTGAACTAAATATATAAATGTAAATGAGGCAGAGGCAGTTAAGAGGCGCGGTGGTGAGAATGCAGCATTGCAGGCTAATTCTGCCCACTGCCAGCAGTTCAATCCTGACCGGCTCCTGGTTGACTCAGCCTTCTGTCTTTCCGAGGTCGGCAAAATGAAGACCTAGATTGTTGCGGGCAAGATGCTGACTCTGTAAACTGCTTAGAGAGGGCGGTAAAGCACAATGAAGTGGCATATAGGTCTAAGTGCTATTGCTATCGAAGCCGTGGTGGTGCAGTGGTTAGAACGCAGTATTGCAGGCAGACTCTGCCCACTGCCAGGAGTTTGATCCTGGCCAGCTCTAGGTTGACTCGGCCTTCTGTCCTTCCGAGGTCAGTAAAATAAAGACCCAGATTGTCGGAGGCAAGAGGCTGGCCGCTTAGAGGGCTGTAAAGCACTGTGAAGTGGTATATAAGTCTAAGGGCTATTTCTATGACGTTCTGTACTCTGTGAGCCATGCCCTCATATAACACTGAAGACCAAGTCTGTGTTTCAAATAGTATATATCAAGACTGTTTCAGCAATCTGATTTACATGGATAGCTCCTTCTTTTGGTGATTATTAAACAGTTGGGAGCAAGCTTAAACTGGTGTGAATCATCCAATACTTTATTTGATCTTAGTATGCCATTTGTGTACCTCTTAAATATTTTATAGTGTATTTTACTTATATATATATAAGTAAATATATAAGTTTTATATATATATATATATATATATATATATATATATATATATATATATATATATATATATATATATATATATATATATATATATATATATATATATATATATATATATATATATATATATATATATATATATATATAGGTAATTATGGGCGAGTGGTATGCGGACCTTATTTTCCTAGAGGTATAAAATTCTATTAAGAATCTGAATTATATGAATAAATATGAAAGCATATGTAAGATATATTCAGGAGTATGTGTCTTTCCCCTATATTAGCTGTGCCCAAACAGGGATTAGATTATGTTTCAATCTTAAATCTGAAAATCAACATAAATCAGAGAATGCTTATTTGGGTTGTGTGTTTTTCCTAGAGGTTTTCCATCTCTAGGAAAACAAACAAAGTTATAAACCCCTCGGAGAAGGTGCGCAACTTGGGAGTCCTCCTTGATCTACGGCTGACATTGGAACATCATTTGTCGGCTGTGGTGAAGGGGGCATTTGCCCAGGTTCGCCTGGTACACCAGTTGCACCCTTATTTGGATCGGGAGTCTCTACTTACAGTCACACATGCCCTTGTCACCTCGAGGATCGACTACTGCAATGCTCTCTACATGGGGCTACCCTTGAAGAGTGTTCGGAGACTACAATTAGTGCAAAATGCAGCTGCGCGAGCAATTGTGGGCCTTCCACATTGTGCCCACCTTTCGCCAACTCTCCGTATGCTGCATTGGTTGCCTATTGGTCTCAGAGCGCAATTCAAAGTGTTGGTTATTACCTATAAAGCCCTTCATGGCATTGGACCAGGATATTTATGGGACCGTCTTCTGCCACATACTTCTCTTCGACCGGTGAGAGCACACAGGGTCGGCCTCCTCCGGGTCCCGTCAGCGAAACAATGCCGTCTGGCGGGTCCTAGGAGGAGGGCCTTCTCTGTTGTGGCGCCCACCCTCTGGAACCAACTGCCTCCTGAAGTCCGCGCTTCCCCCACTCTCCCGGCCTTCCGAAGGAATCTTAAAACCTATCTTTGCCGGCAGGACTGGGGATGATTGTGGATTGTTGAATGAATGATGAATGTGTCTGGGGTGTTATTTTTAGTGTTTTTAGTTTTGCACTTAGTTTTTGAAATATTGTTTTGTTTATGTTGTAAGCCGCTCCGAGTCTTCGGAGAGGAGCGGCATATAAGTCCGAAAAATTAAATTAAATTAAATTAAACTCGACATGTTTCCCCATACCTGCCTAAATATTTAGATGAAATGGAATATGCTCTGTTCATAAATATAATGGTTATATATTTAAGAGGTTATATTTTTAATTAATGGCATATTGAGATCAAATAGACCATCTGTTGATTCTAAACATCTTTAAAACAACAGATCTTATACAGACATTTTTTTTTCTGAGTTGCAACATTAGTGCAATCTTTAGGCATTTATCTCTATCTAATAACAAAAATAGAATAGAATACTCTTTAGAATAGAATATTCTTTATGGCCAAGTGTGATTGGACACACAAGGAATTTGTCTCCAGTGTATAAACTCCCAGTGTTAATTTAATTTAATATTTAATAATTTTAATTTAATTTAATTTAATTTAATTTAATTTAATTTAATTTAATTTAATTTAATTTAATTTAATTTAATTTAATTTAATTTAATTTAATTTAATTTAATTTAATTTAATTTAATTTAATTTAATTTAATTTAATTTAATTCTATGTTAAATATTTATTTTTGATCTTCAGACTTCTGAAAAGTAGAAATAGACTTCTCTTAACTGGAACTATATTCTCATTCCAGACAGCAAAGCCAGTAGTTCAAATTGCAAAGAAAGTGTTGGGAGAAATCAAGGCAAATCCTTCAGATATTTTTTTTTCCAGTTGGCTGAACAGCTTACCCTATGTAAGATAAGTACGTATAGATCTTGATTTAAGGAAGGAAGAGTAGAGTCCATTGATGTTCACCAAACCAATCTAGCTTATCTAAGTAAGGAAGAATAAGTGAGTTATAAAAATGTCAAGAGACTCTAGGAAGAAATGGGAATATGTCTTGGAGAACCGTGATCCTCATATTTGGTATTAATATAGAATATGAGCCAGAAAATTTGATCCACATTCTAAGACGGTAACTATCAGGGTTAAGAGAAGCATTGAAGCAGTAAAGGACTGTTAGATAAGGAATGTAATTTTCTTCTGCTTAAAAATATGTGAATGGTTGTGTCTACAAAGGGGGAAGTGGTGTGATGGATTAGAGTAAAGAGGCAATTTCCTGGAAAGAATGGAGCATATTTCAAGGATGGAAGGCAGACAAGAGGCAGAACAGCCTGAAGCTGGACAGGAGACAGAAGATGAGATTTAGGATAGCCACTAACTAGAATCTCCCAGGATTAATCCATTAGGATAACATAGCTTAGCCTGGCAAGATTCTGTCTATTGCACGTAAGCAAACAAAGAACTGAACTTCGGCTGGATTGTTCTATGTCATTTTGGGGCTGGGGCTGACAATATTGTTTGTTTTTATCAGAACAAAGACTGCATGATAGTTTATTAGAGATGCAAGCACTCTGCTGAAATTTCATGGCAAAAATCTGAAAGCTAAACTATGCATTTTCACAGTTTATTTGACGTGGTTTTCACATTTAAGCCATAGATCATCGAAGAAAGAAAAGAATCTTGCTCTATAGATAGAGGGAAAACCTGGAAGAGGTGAAAAAAAAAGTCTCTGTGTCTCGATCATCCAAGTCATGGTTGTCCCGAAAGGTGCTTTTCCAAAAAGCAATTGGACTTTCTTGGTTTTTCCTTGGAAAGGTTTCGCTTCTCATTCAAGATGCTTCTGAAGAACGTCTTCTGAAGAACGTCTGAAGTTCTTCAGAAGAAAACTCAATTGCCTTTTGGAACAACAGCTCTGCCATTTTCTTTGACACTAGCCAATACACACCTCTGCCTAGGTCTGCAAAATCAGTCAGACAATCAATCAATCAATCAATCAATCAATCATATAGCTCAGTCATAAATTTGTACCTGTCCCTTAAAAATGGAGTTTTGTTCAAGGTAAGAGCCAGGTCAATGAAGTCTGGCTATTAAACTTGGGAGTCCTCCTCGATCCACAGCTGACATTGGATCATCATTTGTTGGCAGTGGCGAGGGGGGCATTTGCCCAGGTTCGCCTGGTGCACCAGTTGCGTCCTTACTTGGATCGGGAGTCCCTCCTCACAGTCACACATGCCCTTGTCACCTCGAGGATCGACTACTGCAACGCTCTCTACATGGGGCTACCCTTGAAGAGTGTTCGGAGACTACAATTAGTGCAAAATGCAGCTGCGCGAGCAGTTGTGGGCCTTCCTCGTTGTGCCCACATTTCATCAACTCTCCGCATGCTGCATTGGTTGCCTATTGGTCTCCGAGCCCAATTCAAGGTGTTGGTTATTACCTATAAAGCCCTTCATGGCATGGGACCAGGATACTTACGGGACCGTCTTCTGCCACATACTTCCCTTCGACCGGTGAGAGCGCACAGGGTCGGCCTCCTCCGGGTCCCGTCAGCGAAACAATGTTGTCTGGCGGGCCCTAGGGGGAGGGCCTTCTCTGGTGTGGCGCCCACCCTCTGGAACCAACTACCTCCTGAAGTCTGCGTTTCTCTGACTCTCCCGGCCTTCCGAAAGAATTTAAAAACCTACCTCTGCCGGCAGGCCTGGGGATGATTGTGGATTGTGGTGTGACTGAGGAGTATGTGTGGGGTTTATTTTTAATGTTTTTTCGGATTTATATTGAATTGTTTATTTGTATGTTGTGAGCCGCTCCGAGTCTGCGGAGAGGAGCGGCATACAAATCCGAAAAATAAATAAATAAATATACAACTGAACTTGACCTCTGGACTTGCAAGATTGATGTCAGCTTTTTCCAGTTAAGACAAAGAGGAAATATGATCAGATGAGCTAATTCTGCTACATTCCTTTATTTAGAATATTTCCATTAAATAACATATTGTGTCTTTCTGGGTTTTTTTTTTTTTTAGGAGCCGGTGAATCAGGAAAAAGCACAATTGTCAAACAAATGAAGTAAGTATGCCTAAGCATGAGGATATACACTTAGTAAAGTCAGGAAATGATGTCATTAAACTAAAGGATGTTTTTATTTTTCCTGATCAGAATTATCCATGAAGCTGGATATTCAGAAGAAGAATGTAAGCAATATAAGGCAGTTGTCTACAGTAATACGATTCAGTCCATTATTGCTATCATAAGAGCTATGGGGAGACTTAAAATAGATTTTGGAGATTCAGCCAGGGCTGTAAGTATTAGCTTTTTAATATTCCCTTTAAATAATTCTGAAATGAAGAATTCAGAAATTCAGGAACATTGTAGCTGTCACTTCCTTTTCTCCTAAAAATTACTTCCCACTAAGAAAGCATAAAACTGCAGTGAAAACCTCCAGAGGTAGCAATTCCTACAAAATGAATGAAGTTTTTTTTAACTTCTTCTTCTTCTTCTTCTTCTTCTTCTTCTTCTTCTTCTTCTTCTTCTTCTTCTTCTTCTTCTTCTTCTTCTTCTTCTTCTTCTTCTTCTTCTTCTTCTTCTTCTTCTTCTTCTTCTTCTTCTTCTTCTCCTTCTCCTTCTCCTTCTCCTTCTCCTCTCCTCCTCCTCCTCCTCCTCCTCCTCCTCTCGTCACTCTTCCTTCTTCTTCTTCTTCTTCTTCTTCTTCTTCTTCTTCTTCTTCTTCTTCTTCTTCTTCTTCTTCTCTCCTTCTCCTTCTCCTTCTCCCTTCTCCTTCTCCTTCTCTTCCTCCTCCTCCTCCCCTCCTCCTCCTCTCTTCTCTTCTTCTTCTTCTTCTTCTTCTTCTTCTTCTTCTTCTTCTTCTTCTTCTTCTTCTTCTTCTTCTTCTTCTCTTCTCTCTTCTTCTTCTTCTCCTTCTCCTTCTTCCTTCTCCTTCTCCTTCTCCTTCTCCTTCTCCTCCTCCTCTCCTCCCTCCTCCTCTCTTCTCTCTCTCTCTTCTCTTCTTCTTCTTCTTCTTCTTCTTCTTCTTCTTCTTCTTCTTCTTCTTCTTCTTCTTCCTTCTTCTTCTTCTTCTTTCTTCTCTTCTTCTTCTCCTTCTCCTTCTCCTTCTCCTTCTCCTCTCCTCCTCTCCTCCTCCTCCTCCTCCTCCTCTCCTCTTCTCTTCTTCTTCTTCTTCTCTCTTTCTTCTTCTCTCTCTTCTCTTCTACTCTTCTTCTTCTTCTTCTTCTTCTCTTCTTCTCTTCTCCTTCTCTTCTCCTTCTCCTTCTCCTCTCCTCCTCCTCCTCCTCTCTCTTCTCCTTCTTCTTCTTCTTCTCTTCTCCTTCTCCTCTCTTCTCCTCTCCTCCTCCTCTCCTCCTTTCTCTCTTCTCCTCTCCTCTCTCCTTCTCTTCTCCTCTCTTCTCCTTCTCCTTCCTCTCCTTCTCTTCTCCTCTTCCTCCTCTCTCCTCCTCTCTTCTTCTTCTTCTTCTTCTTCTCTTCTCCTCCTCCTCCTCCTCCCTCCTACCTCCTCCTCCTCTAGGATGATGCACGTCTACTCTTTGTCCTTGCTGGAGGAGCAGAAGAAGGTTTTATGACAGGAGAACTTGCTGGGGTGATCAAAAGACTGTGGAAAGATCTTGGTGTTCAAGCCTGTTTCAAACCGATCAAGAGAGTATCAGCTTAATGACTCAGCCGACCTAGTAAGTACGCAAAAAGAATTATGCCATCTGATGCAAATGCTATGGCATAACAAACCAGAGCTTTGATTTTTGCAGAAAATGAGAACAGCCAAAGCCACTTCAACCAAGGTAAATTTGCCCAGAAATATATGTACCCCTATAGATCTAAAATAAAACATGTTGAATACACACTTAGACTCCTGCATGCAGTTTTGGTCACCACAATATAAAAAAAAAAAAGATATTGAGACTCTGGAAAGAGCGCAGAAGAGAGCAACAAAGATGATTAGAGGCTGGAGGCTGAAACATATGAAGAACAGTTGCAGGACTTGGGTTTGTCTAGTCTAGTGAAAACAAGGACTAGGGGTGACATGATAGCAGTCATCCAATATTGAAGGGGCTGCCACAGAGAAGAGGGGGGGGGGTGTCAAGCTATTTTCCAAAGCTCCAGAAGGCAAGACAAGAAACAATGGATGTTCAGGGAGAGAAGCAACCTAGAACTAAGGAGAATTTCCTAACAATCAGTGGAACAGCTTGCCTCCAGAAGTTGTAGGTGCTCAATCACTGAAAGCTTTTAAGAAGAGATTGGACAGCCACTTGTCTGGTACGGTACAGGGTCTCCTGTCTGAACAGCTGTTTGGACTAGAAGCCTCCAAGATCCCTCCCAACTCTTATTCTGTTATTACAAAAGTCTATTCTTACACTTCTGTATAATCACTCTGATTATCTCAATGAAGATTACAGTCAATCCTTGGTTTACAACCCTCTGTTTAGTGAACTGAAGTTACAACGGCACTGGAAAAAGTGATTTACAAGCACTCCTTACACTTATGACTGTCTCAGCATCACAGCACCAAAATCTAGGGGCCCTCATCAATCACTTTTTTTGTTCGACCTGCTTGGTTAGAAGTGGTTTTCATTGGTGATGGAACCGACTTCAAAAGCTGATCGTTCCATAAAAAAAGGCTCTGGTTTTAATTATAATTTGTTGAAGGCGAATGTGTCAAAACACAATATTCCTGGAAAAAATGTACAGGTCATTGCACATCTGGCAGAAAACTGAACGTAGAATCACTTGATTGTACAGTATAAGACATCACAATCTTAAGTCTCTCCTTTTTTTTTTCCATAAGAACATAAGAACCTAAGAAGAGCCATGCTGAATCAGGCCAAAGCCCATCGAGTCCAGCCTTCTGTGTCACACAGTGGCCCACCAATTGTACATGGGGATCTTGAGCAGAAAGAGAAGGCAAAACCCTCCCTTTCCCTTGACCCCCAACAAATGGCACTCAAGGGAATCCTGCCTGCCTCAACCAACATAGAGGCGGCACATGGACATCCGTTTTAATAGCCACCGATACACTTGGCCTCCATGAATCTGTCTGACCCTGCCTTGAAGCTGTCAAGGCTGACAGCTGTCACGACCCCTTCTGGAAGTGAATTCCATAAATCAACGACCCTCTGGGTGAAGAAATATTTCCCTTTATTTGTCCTCACTTTCTTACCTATGAGCTTTAGGGAGTGCCCCCTTGTCCTGGTATTGTGTGATAGAGAAAAGAATTTTTCTCTATCCACCTTTTCTATCCCATGCATGATTTTATACACTTCGATCAAGTCACCCCTTAAACGCCGTCTTTCCAGGCTGAAGAGACCAAGGCATTGCAATCTGGTTTCATAAGGGAGGCGCTCCATTTCCTTGATCATTCTTGTTGCCCTTTTTTGCACCCTTTCCAGTTCCATTATATCCTTCTTGAGGTGCGGTGACCAGAACTGTACACAGTACTCCAAGTGTGGTCTCACCATCGATTTGTACAGAGGCAATACAACACTTGCTGACTTATTTTCGATTCCCTTCCTAATCATGCCAAGCATGGAATTTGCTTTTTTTCTAGCGGCTTTCACATACGGAATCAAACTTAGTTTTAAGCGATTGATTTTGTAAATGTCTGTGGAGATTCTCAATCATCCAGGTCATGCTGGTCCCAAAGGTGTCTTTTCAAAAAGCAACTGGACTTTGTTTTTACCTGGAAGGTGTTTTGCTTCTCATCCAGGAAGCTTTTTCATTTTTGACTGAATGGAAGGATGTATACTGCTCAAAAAAATAAAATAAAGGGAACACAAATGTATAGGATCCTATATGTTTGTGTTCCCTTTATTTTTTTTGAGCAGTATATATTCCTTGCAGTCATCTGGTCATTAGTACTCTTTTGAGAGGAGTCATTGAGGTTTATCTGTGCCCTCAGATTAATTACAGCAAAATCTTTTAAGCCAGGGGGTCTTCAAACATGGCCCTTTTGTGACTTGTGGACTTCAACTCCCAGAATTCCTCAGCCAGCAGTTCCTGGCTGAGGAATTCTGGGAGTTGAAGTCCACAAGTCACAAAAGGGCCAAGTTTGAAGACCCCTGCTTTAAGCAGTTCTAAGAAGGTTCCACACCCATTTACACTATTCAGGTGACCCTGAGGGCACAGATAAACCACCAACTGGCTTCAACGACTCTCAGAAATGGTACTAAGGACTAGAAGAGATACAAACCCTTTCATCCTTCACCCTTCAGTCAGAACTAAAGAAGCTTCTTGGATGAGAAGCGAAACATCTTCAAGGCAAAACAAAGTCCAGTTGCATTTTGAAAAAGCACCTTGGGAATAATTGATTTTGTAAATTAACCTAAATATTAAGAAAGTCTGACGTTCTCCAATTCTGATTAGAATCATGTTTTCTAGGGTGATAAACATGATTGCTCCATATTTACTTAGAAATAAGTTCCATTGAATTATGATTTTTCTGTAGGGCTGTTATTCTAGTCATATCTACGGTATCTAGACATAAGTCTCATCAAGCTAGCTTTTTGATAAACATTGAACTGGAAGTAAGTCCTGCTGAAGACACCAGAATTACATGATTTCAAACATTAATATTTCACATTAGGATAGAGCAGAGGTAGGCAGCCTTGGCTCTTTTATGACTTGTGGACTTCAACTCCCAGAATTCCTGAGCCAGCCATGCTGAGGGAAAAGGGAGAGTTTCCAAGCTGAGCCATGCTGGCTCAGGAATTCTGGGAGTTGAAGTCCACGAGTCATAAAAGAGCCGAGGTTGCCTAACCCTGGGACAGAGGTTTCTGAACAAATCTTCCATTTTTCCATCTAAGTAACATCTATTGATTAGTTCTGGGTAAGTTGGTCACACAACTGCTACTTGAAGACTTGCCAACCATGGAGAAGGTTTTGATGCTCATACCTCGGAGAGAAGAATCATCAAGTCCATCTGGCATTTGCCTTTTTGCTAATAATTGCTATTGCTTAGCATAATGTATGAATTCAATCTTCATACTTGACCTTGTAGCCATCTTCTAAATAGCTTTGAGAAGCTGAATCTGTTGTCCATACAACCAGGACCACAATTCGTGGAGGCTGTCCACAACTTCAAAGCAGTTAAAAGAATATTTTGGTAAAGCTAACCTTTCTTATATGTACAGTTCAATTTAAGATTTTAAAGCCTTCAATATTTATTCTGTCTTACTAGCTATTTGAATGATTTGGACAGAATAGCCCACATCAGTTATATCCCAACACAGCAAGATGTCCTCAGGACCAGAGTGAAAACAACAGGAATAGTGGAAACTCATTTTACTTTCAAAGATCTCCATTTTAAGTAAGTAATGGCCTTAAAAATACGATAATGGGTGTCCAGTGTGTTTTTCAAATATTTTCTTCACATGAAATGTGGAAAGAGACTATATTGGTGTCCAGAACAGAGTATTTCATAATATTTTTTTAAGCTGGCAAGCACTGGGGGAATTCCACGTTATGTACATGCTGAAAAGCCACCGTGAAAATACCACCCTTATATTCTTGCGTGAGGTTTGTGTGATGTTATTATACAACCTACAGCCGTCACTTTGCTCCCTCTCCCTTGCCCCTCTCTGAACACTCACGCCTGTTCTCCAATTTTGGGAAAAGAAATGGCCATTTTGTCTGTAACAATCATAGAAAGAAATATCCATGGAATCCCCAAAAAAGTGTTTTGCAGCCCTCTGATTTGATTTGCTAATGCTTTGATTTGGAATTCCAAAGGTGCTTTTTCAAAAGGCAACTGGGCTTTTTTTCCCTTGAAGACGTTTCACTTCTCATCCAAGAAGCTTCTTCAGTTCTGACTGAATGGTGGGGAATGGGAGGATGTATATGCCTTGCAGTCATCTGGTCATTAGTACTCTTTCTGAGAGTTGTTGTGGCCACTTGGAGGCTTATCTGTGCCCTCAAGGTCACTTGAGTAGTGCAAATGTGTGTAGAACCTTCTTGGAACTGCTGAAAAGACTGTGTTGTAAACAGGAGGCGGCTGGTGTATCTTAATCTTAATGTAGATTATTATTATTATTATTTATTTAATTTCTATGCCGCCCTATTCCGGAGAACTCAGGGCGGCTCACAACATGATAGAAATTACAATAAAATACATAAATATAAAAACCCTTAAGTTAAAAAAGGAAAAACCAATCATCCACAAACATACACACAAACATACACTGGCTAGGAGCAAGGTGTTAGCTGCCCCAGGCCTGCCGGCAAAAGTATGTTTTAAGCAGTTTACGAAAGGCGGAGAGGGTGGGGGCGACACGGATCTCCGGGGGAAGTTGGTTCCAGAGGGCCGGGGCCGCAACAGAGAAGGCTCTTCCCCTAGGCCCCGCCAGGCGACACTGTCTGGCTGATGGGACCTGGAGAAGGCCCACTCTGTGGGCCCTAACCGGCCGCTGGGATTCATGAGGCAGCAGACGGTCCCATAAATAACCTGGTCCGATGCCATGTAGGGCTTTATAGGTCATAACCAACACTTTGAATTGGGTTCGGAGACCAATTGGCAGCCAATGCAGCTCACGGAGTGATGCCGAAATGTGGGCATTTCTGGGCAGGCCCAACACTACTTGCGCGGCTGCATTCTGCATTACCTGAAGTCTCCGAACATTTTTCAAAGGTAGCCCCATGTAGAGAGCATTGCAGTAGTCGAACCTCGAGGTGATGAGGGCATGAGTGACTGTGAGAAGAGACTCCCGGTCCAAATAGGGCCGCAACTGGTGCACCAGGCGAACCTGGGCAAATGTCCTCCTCGCCACAGCCGAAAGATGATGTTCCAAATTTAGCTGTGGATCGAGGAGGACGCCCAAGTTTGGCTCCTCTTTCAGACCAGTGGTCCTCTCTGTCCAGAATGTGGACTTTGCTTTTGAAGATAGCATGGAAGACTCCATAGAAATTTGATTTGCAATCGGTTTCAGTGCAATGATTCAACTGAAGAATCAAACTGAAGGAGCACTTTGGGGTTTCGTACATACTTAAGAGACTAACTGCAATAATCTTATAAGCAAAGAGCATGAAGGGCTTTTCAGTATGTCCTCAGCATGAAAACATGTGTAATGCTTCCCTATTAAAGATAAAATCATGAAGATCTCCACTATTATTTCATTGATTGATTGATTCGTTCATTCAGTTTGTGATCTTTTTAACTTAGTTTGGGACAGAAGGTGGACAATAAAATACAAAACTGAAAATAAAAAACGGGAGATCCTGGGAAATAGCAGCTCCAGAAAGGAGCACATTCCACAGTTTTATGATTAAGGATCTAATCTGCAAAACCGAAAAGGAAAAATGGACGTATCTTCCAATGAATGTAGAGCTATGACACGTATTAATTTAATTTTTCTTCCAAACTCACTAGACTTGGTTTATAGACTTCCTCGTCAATTATAGCTGTTCTAATTAATTTTGGCCTTGGTAGAATCCCATCTTGAAATCAGATGATTGGAGGGATTTTTTTTTTTTTGGCTCTTCTTTTACAGGATGTTTGATGTTGGAGGCCAAAGATCAGAACGAAAAAAGTGGATTCACTGCTTTGAAGGAGTTACAGCTATAATTTTTTGTGTGGCACTTAGCGATTATGACTTGGTCCTTGCAGAAGATGAAGAAATGGTAAGTAAGTAAGGAAAGAAAGAAAGAAAGAAAGAAAGAAAGAAAGAAAGAAAGAAAGAAAGAAAGAAAGAAAGAAAGAAAGAAAGAAAGAAAGAAAGAAAGAAAGAAAGAAAGGAAGGAAGGAAGGAAGAAAGGAAGAGAGAGAGAAAGAAAAAGAAAGAAAAAAGAAAAAGAAAGAAAGAAAGAAAGGGAGGGATGGAGGGAGGAAGGAAGGAAGGAAGGAAGCAAAGAGAGAGAGCAAAGTGGGAGGAAGGAAGAAAGGAAGAAAGAAAGAAAAAAGAAAAATAAAGAGGAGGGAAGGAAAGAAAGAAAGAAAAGAGAGAGGAAGGAAGAAAGCAAGAAAGACACACAGAGAGAGAGAGCGCAAAGTGGGAGGAAGGGAGGAAGGAAGGAAGAAAAAAGAGAAAGAAAGAGACTGGAAGGAAGGAAGGAAAGAAAGAAAAAGAAAGAAAGAAAGAAAAAGAAAGAAAGAAAAGAAAGAAAGAAAGAAAGAAAGAAAGAAAGAAAGAAAGAAAGAAAGAAAGAAAGAAAGAAAGAGAGACAAGTGATCACCTTTTACAAACTTTTGACGAGCAAAGTCAATGGGAAAGCCAGATTTACTTAACAAATAAGTTAGTAACAACTTAAGGGATTCAGTTAACAACTGAGGCAAGAAAGGTTATAAAATGGGGCAAAACTCACTAACATGTTTCTTAGGAACAGAAAATTTTGGGCCCAATTGTGCTTGTAAGTCAAGAACTACCTGTAATTTAATCACATTTCACCAATTTAGCAGTGAGGGAATGGTTACGATAATTTTCTTATCTAGCTTGTCTAGAGATGAAGTAGTGTTCTGTTTTTAAGGATTGGCTTATTTGTTTCCAACTAGTGTTCTTGGTGTTAAAAAATACTTCTTAGAAATAATCATGATAAACACATTGTCAAATATTATAAAAAAATACTTTATTTGGATAAAAGGTAGCCGAACTAAGCGATCGCTAAACTATTTTAAGATGGTCTTGCATACATTTGAATGATTGATTTGAATAATTCAAAATAATTGTCTGAAATAAGAAATGTCTCAGACTTTTTTCCTTGTTGTTTAGGTACATGGAGTTTTATTTCCTTGATCTATTTCACTGCGAGTATTTGTGAATTGATCTTGATATTATTAAACTGATATATTCTCTCTTTTTTTCTAACTGCAGAATAGGATGCATGAAAGCATGAAATTGTTTGATAGCATCTGCAACAATAAGTGGTTTACAGACACCTCTATTATCCTGTTCTTAAATAAAAAGGATCTCTTTGAAGAAAAAATTAAAAGGAGTCCTCTTACCATTTGTTATCCAGAATATCCAGGTATATATCTCTGTCATGTTTTATGTAGAGAAAACATGTTGAGGGAAGGAGAATAAAAAAAAAGAGAATTATTTGTCTTGGAACTTCCTGAGTATAGTAAATATTGACAAAAAATGTTTGTTCTCATAAATAATAAGAATCTGATAGGATGTGAATGTTATTTATGGAACTGTTTGCTGTACATACTCCAGATTTTTCCTCTCACATAAAATAATGTGATATTTTAATAACCGAATTAGCATTATTATGGAGCAAAGTGAAAATAGTGGCACAGAATTAAGAATCTCTCTGGTGTGGTGTGATGTGAACATTCTACAAAGTGTTTAACTTGTCATTGTAATTGTGTACTGTGCTGCAGCAGACTAACAGTTACTGCGCTGAATAGTTGCATATACAGAAGTAAATTGTAATTTAGAGAATATAGTAAATAGACCAAATAAAATATTGGCAACTCGAAGCAACGGCTGGCAACCAAAGGTCCTTGTAGGCCTCAAGCCTGCTATTAAAATTTAATAATTAAATTTCAACTGCAAACTTTCTCTTTCCTGCTCCTCCTCCTCTTCCTCCTCCTCCTCCCAAACTCTGATTTTTGACTTTTTTTAGGATTTTTAAGGGAACTTCTGATGATTATGGGCCATCAAATTGGTTTCAAGACTAGTGACCACATAATATTTTCCCCAGGATGAATTCTTTAATGCTGATGTTACTACATCCTTGAAAGATCATTTATGGCTCAGGAGAAAGTTGAAAGGCTAATTTTTTTTTAGTCAAAACACATTGCTGGCATAAATATAATATAAAGATGCCATTGTTGGGGAATTTAATCCAACCCAATAATGTCAACCAGAGGGAACTAAAGCAGCAACAAAATATTTTATTTAACATATTGAGGATCAGAATAGGATCTCCTCCCATCATGCAGCCATTTAAGACTAAGATGTAGAAAAATGTTCTTCTCTATTTATAGGCTGTGGAGTATATTCAGAAATTATTTAAGGAACGGGCTTCATTATTTTAAATTAGGGAGGTTGCATCTTTTAGTGGTGGCTAAACATCGTCACTGATGCATAAATTATGCAAGACCTATTCTAACAGATGTTCTTTGTGTATTGTTTGTGATCTTGGCATCTTACAGTGTGAGAATGGGGAATGAGGGAGCTATTTCTTTCGTTGTAGAAGCCATTTTGTTTCCTACAAGGCGAGCTGTGGCTAAAATGGCCCCCAAAAGGTTTTTTTCTAAAAGTAAAGTATTTAACTAAAATGATTCTTACATTAAAAAAAAGAAGATTTTATAAAGAATTTTAGAGATTTCGTGAAGGAAAATATTTTTTCCTCCATGCTGTGAAGAAGCTAATGTAAATGACAGATTATTATGTTTGCTAATTAAAGGAAAGTCTCAAAAGTCTTTTCATATGTGGAAAGATTTGGCCCATAGAGTCGTCAAGAGTCGGACACAATGGATCACGTAATCATCATAAGAATAAAGTCTAACAAAATCATTAGTAATTTGGAGTAGTGGTGAAGGGACCCGAGTATAAACCAGGATACCATGACTACTAGTCCTGATTTAGGCACAAAATCAGCTGGGTGGTCTTAGGCCAGTCAATCTCGCTTAGCCCTAGAAAGAAGGCAATGGCAAACCACTTCCAAAATCTTGCTTAGAAAGCTGCAGGGATCTATTTGGGCAGTAATCAGGAGTCAATCCTGATTTAGAAGCACTGATATCTCCATCCCTTCGCTACAGGGATGGAGATATCAATGTTATTGTACCAAGGGGAAGTATTGATTCTCAAGCTTGAGAGGACGATTTACCCAACCTCCCCCAATGCTTTTCCGAGACCTAAAGTTTCTTAAAATGTAGCCCTTCAACTTCAGCCATTTTCAGAACTATGGAGAAATTTCCTGACAGTGAGAACAACTAATCAGTGGAACGACTGGCCTCCAGAAGTTGTGTGTGCTCCATCACTGGAGGCTTTCAAGAAGAGACTGGACAGCCATTTGTCTGGAATGGTATAGGGTCTCCTACTTGAGCAGTGATGTTGAGACCCTAAAAAAAGAGCAGAGAAGAGCAACAAAGACGATAAGGCCCCTGGAGGCTAAGCCATAGGATGAACTAGGTATGTCTAGTCCAAGGAAGACAAGGATTCGGATGATATTTTTAATTTTCTAATATTTGAGGGGTCATCACAGAGAAGAGGAGATTGACTTATTCTCCAAGGCACCTGAGGACAGGACAGTAAAGGATGGAAGCTTATCAAGGAGAGATCCAATTTAAAGCTAAGGATAAAAAATTCCTGACAGTGAGAACAATTAATCAGTGGAACGGCTAATGTCCAGAAGTTCTGGGTGCTCCATCACTGGAGGTTTTTAAGAAGAGATTGGAGAGCCACTTGTCTGGAATGGTATAGGGCAGAGGTAGTCAACCCTGGCTCTTTTATGACTGGTGGACTTCAACTCCCAGAATTCCTGAGCCAGCCGTGCTGAGGGGAAAGGGAGAGGTTTCCAAGCTGAGCCATGCTGGCTCAGGAATTCTGGGAGTTGAAGTCCACCAGTCAGAAAGCGGCCTAGGCCTAGGCCAGAGGTAGGCAACCTTGGCTCTTTTATGACTCGTGGACTTCAACTCCCAGAATTCCTGAGCCAGCCACACTGATGGGAAAGGGAGAGGTTTCAAAGCTGAGCCATGGTGGCTCAGGAATTCTGGGAGTTGAAGTCCACGAATCATAAAAGAGCCAAGGTTGCCTACCCCTGGTATAGGGTTTCCATCCTGAGCAGGGGGTTAGACTAGAAGACCCCCAAGGTCCCATCCAACCCCGTTATTCTTGCAAATTTCGTGAAAGACTCCATACCCTACCTCTCTCCCAAGCTTAAAATGTCTAAACTTTGCTGTTTTTTCTCCCCCCACCTTTAGGATCAAATACATATGAAGAAGCAGCTGCGTACATCCAGTGTCAGTTTGAAGACCTAAACAAGCGAAAAGACACAAAAGAAATCTACACCCACTTCACCTGTGCCACCGATACCAAGAATGTGCAGTTTGTCTTCGATGCGGTCACCGACGTCATCATAAAGAATAATTTGAAAGACTGTGGTTTATTCTAAACGTGTACATCCAACTCTACTTTTATTTTATTTTTTACAAAAAAAAACCAAATGTGCTTTTTTAAAAAAAAAAAAAAAGACCATGAATAATTTTTTTGGGGTGGGGGTTTATTTATTTTTATTTATATCTATAATACGGGGTGGGGGGGCCTTGTACGTGTGTGGCCTTGAGTTAAAGAATCAGTTCAGAAAGCCAGTCCTGCTAGTTTATGCAGACACCCATGCATGCGTTCTAAGGACCGTGAATGAAATATTGTCTTTCATTCTGCAAACTTATTTTTTTTCCTATATGTTCATTGGATGGGTTTGAATAATGCTAGGCAACCATGAATACTGCTGTGGAGCATTGACCAGATAGTCATTATGGTTCTTGTGATTACACAATTGAAGTCCTGCCCTTTTCACACCTGTAGCACATAATAGAAGGGGTCACGTCTTCATTATGGCCACCATCCTCCTGTTTTAAGCACTCCTGGAGATGCCTTGTCAAATACCTTGATTGTGCGTTGACTTTTGTTGGGTTTGTGAGATCCCTTATGCTCTCTAAACTTAGTGGTTTTCTTGCAGATGTTTCATTACCAAACTGGGTTACATACATCAGAGAACAGCAAAGATGGATGATGTTACCTAGTTTGGTAATGAAACGATCTGCAAGAAAACCACCAAGCTCAGAGAGCACCAAAGGACCCCCACAGTTCAACCCTGAGCTATGAATATTCACTTCTACTGTTTGGTTTATGTTAAACACTGAGCACAACAATGAAATGATTTGCTGCATCTTACCGAGTGCTCACGTTTGAGAAGCTGTTTATTACTGTACAAATACCATGATTTTGCTTTGGGGATTGTTAACCACACTTCTAAAATAATCCTTATTTTTTTTTCATATTATGCATGTTGCCTTCTTTTTCTTAAATGTTATTTATAGGTCTGTAAATTAGCGTTGTAAACTTTCTCTTGCCTAAAGGAAACTTTCCACTTGCTCAGGATTAAATAGTAAATGGCCCAATCACTTTTCCTAGAATTAGTATTCTTGAAAACCAGTGTTTAATGTTTCAACAATTTTTTTCCCCCATCTTGTGTTCTCCAATGCCAAACAACAAAAAAAGAGAACTGGGCGCGAGAGTTAAAACAGCACCACACAATCTCTCTCTCTCTCTCTCTCCTTCATCTACCCCTCTCCTCCCTCTCCCCCTCCCTCTCCCCTTCCTCTCTGTCTCCCTCCCTTTCCCGTTCCTTCCCTCTCCTCCCTCCCTCTTCCTCTCCCTTCCCTCCCCTCTCCCCTCTCTCTCCCTCCCTTTCCCTCTCCCTCTTCCCCTCCCCTCCCTCTCCCTTCTCTCTGTCTCTCTCCCTTTCCCTTTCCTCTCCTGCCTCCCTCTCCCTCTCCCTTCCTTCTCCTCTCTCCCTCTCTCTTCCTCCCTTCCTTCCCTCTCCTCCCTGCCTTCTCCCTCTCCTTCTCCTCTCCCCTCTCCCTCCCTTTCCCTTTCCCTTTCTTCCCTCTCCCTCTTCCCTTCCCCCTCCCTCTCCCCTTCTCTCTGTCTCCTCCCTTTCCCTTTCCGTCCTCTCCTCCCTCCCTCTCCCTTCCTCTCCTCTCCCTCTCTCTCCCTCCCTTTCCCTTCCTTCCCTCGTCCCTCTTCCCCTCCCCTCTCTCTCCCCTTCTCTCTGTCTCCCCCTTTCCTTCCCTCCCTTCTCTCCCTCTCCCTCTCCTCTCCCCTCTCCCTCCTCCCTTTCCTTTCCTTCCCTCTCCCTCTTCCCCCTCCCCTCCCTTTCCCCTTCTCTCTGTCTCCCTCCCTTTCCTTTCCTGCCCTCTCCTCCCTCCTTCTCCCTCTCCCTCTCGCTTCCCTCTCCTCTCCCCCCTCTCTCCGCCCCCCTTTCCCTTTCCTTCCCTCTCCTCTTCCCCTCCCCTCCCTCTCCCTTCTCTCTGTCTCCCTCCCTTTCCCGTTCCTTCCCTCGTCCTCCTCCCTCTCCCCTTTCCCTCTCCTCTTCCTCTCTCTCCCGTCCCTTTCCCTTTCCTTCCCTCTCCCTCTTCCCCTCCCCTCCCTCTCCCTTCTCTCTGTCTCCCTCCCTTTCCTTTCCTCTCCTCCCTCCCTCTCCCTCTCCCTTCCCTCTCCACTCCCCTCTCTCTCCCTCCCTTTCACTTTCCTTCCCTCTCCCTCTGCCCCTCCCCTCCCTCTCCTCTTCTCTCTGTCTCCCCCTCTTTCCCTTTCCTTCCCCTCTCCTCCCTCCCTCTCCCTTCTTTCTCCTCTCCCCTCTCCCACCCTTTCCCTTTCCTTCCCTCTCCTCCCTCCTTCTCCCTCTCCTTCTCCTCTCCCCTCTCCCTCCCTTTTCCTTTCCTTCCCTCTCCCTCTTCCCTCCCCTCCCTCTCCCCTTCTCTCTGTCTCCCTCCCTTTCCCTTTCCTTCCCTCTCCTCCCTCCCTCTCCCTACCTCTCCTCTCCTCTCTCTCTCCCTCCCTTTCCCTTTCCCTTTCCTTCCCTCTCCCTCTTCCCCTCCCCTCTCTCCCCCCTTCTCTCTGTCTCCCTCCCTTTCCCTTTCCTTCCCTCTCCTCCCTCCTCTCCCTCTCCCTTCCCTCTCCTCTCCCCTCTCTCTCCCTCCCTTTCCCTTTCCTTCCCTCTCCCTCTTCCCTCCCCTCCATCTCCTCTTCTCTCTGTCTCCCTCCCTTTCCTTCCCTCTCCTGCCTCCCTCTCCCTCTCCCTTCCTTCTCCTCTCCCCTCTCTCTCCCTCCCTTTCCTTCCTCTCCTCCCTCCTTCTCCCTCTCCTTCTCCTCTCCCCTCTCCTCCCTTTCCCTTTCCCTTTCCTTCCCTCTCCCTCTTCCCTCCCCTCCCTCTCCCCTTCTCTCTGTCTCCCTCCCTTTCCCTTTCCTTCCCTCTCCTCCCTCCCTCTCCCTTCCCTCTCCTCTCCCCTCTCTCTCCCTCCCTTTCCCTTTCCTTCCCTCTCCCTCTTCCCCTCCCCTCTCTCTCCCCTTCTCTCTGTCTCCCTCCCTTTCCTTCCCTCCCTCTCCCTCTCCCTCTCCTCTCCCCTCTCCCTCCCTTTCCCTTTCCTTCCCTCTCCCTCTTCCCCTCCCCTCCCTTTCCCTTCTCTCTGTCTCCCTCCCTTTCCCTTTCCTTCCCTCTCCTCCCTCCTTCTCCCTCTCCCTCTCGCTTCCCTCTCCTCTCCCCCCTCTCTCCCCCCTTTCCCTTTCCTTCCCTCTCCCTCTTCCCCTCCCCTCCCTCTCCCCTTCTCTCTGTCTCCCTCCCTTTCCCGTTCCTTCCCTCTCCTCCCTCCCTCTCCTTCCTCTCCTCTCCTCTCTCTCCCTCCCTTTCCCTTTCCTTCCCTCTCCCTCTTCCCCTCCCCTCCCTCTCCCCTTCTCTCTGTCTCCCTCCCTTTCCTTTCCTCTCCTCCCTCCCTCTCCCTCTCCCTTCCCTCTCCTCTCCCCTCTCTCTCCCTCCCTTTCACTTTCCTTCCCTCTCCCTCTTCCCCTCCCCTCCCTCTCCCCTTCTCTCTGTCTCCCCCCTTTCCTTTCTTTCCCTCTCCTCCCTCCCTCCCTCTCCCTTCCCTCTCCTCTCCCCTCTCTCTCCCTCCCTTTCCCTTTCCTTCCCTCTCCCTCTTCCCCTCCCCTCCCTCTCCCCTTCTCTCTGTCTCCCTCCCTTTCCTTCCCTCTCCTCCCTCCCTCTCCCTCCGTCTCCCTTCCCTCTCCCCTCCCTCTCCCTCCCTTTCCCTTTCCTTCCCCCTCCCTCTCCTTTTTCCTCCCTTCCCTTTTCTCAAAAAAGCTGGTATATACATTCTAGATCTTCATTTGTTGTCATTCAAAGCATATCATAAGCATTCGGGTCCAATTAGATTTTGGTCTATTTTGCAATAGGAAGTAGGTAGATCCTCTTTGGTGGATCTTCCTCATAGATAGGTCCTCGTTAATTTGCTCCTCCTACTTCCTCCAACCTACGGGATTGGGCACAGGTCTCTGTGACAAAGGACTTCCTATCGATTACATGGAGCTGTGTTATCAGTGGAGTGCTGGCATGCTTAAAAAAAGAATGTAACATTCACGCTGTTGGTTTAGAAAAGGCTCCCAAGAGAATGTGAGACAATTGATGCCCCAAAACAGACTCTACCTGAAGTAGCCAAGTGCCTTCTTCATTCTATGGACATGACTCGCCAAAGAGTCCCTTCGGTAAGATGTCTCCATGATAGGATAAGATAACCTTTATTGCAGTGGTGGGATTCAAATAGGTGAACAACCGGTTCTCTGCATGGATGCCACTTCCGGAAGTCCATTCTGGGCTTGGGCAACAAAACATTAGCTACCGGTTCTGCCGAAGTGGTGCGAATTGGCTGAATCCACCACTGTATCTATCTATCTATCTATCTATCTATCTATCTATCTATCTATCTATCTATCTATCTATCTATCTATCTATCTATCTATCTATCTATCTATCCATCCATCCATTCATCCATCCATCCATCCATCCAGTAGTGAAATTCAAATACGTGAACAACCGGTTCTCTGTGTGGATGCTGCTTCTGAAGTCCAGCCAACAAAAAATTAGCTATCGGTTCTGCCGAAGTGGTGCGAATTGGCTGAATCCCACCACTGTATCTATCTATCTATCTATCTATCCATCCATCCATCCATCCATCCATCCATCCATCCATCCATCCATCCAGTAGTGAAATTCAAATACGTGAACAACCGGTTCTCTGTGTGGATGCTGCTTCTGGAAGTCCAGCCAACAAAAAATTAGCTACCGGTTTCTGCCGAAGTGGTGTGAACCGGCTGAATCCCACCACTGCTTTATTGTCATTTTTTTTTACTGTGGGCACACTGCCACACATTAATAATGAAATTGTTGCCTGCTCTCAAAAGTGTACACATACATAACACACATATAAACAGGCTATAGGCAACATATGTACATACCTACACCCTTACATATAAATACATATAAATATTAAACACTGTCCATCTTGAATACATAACGGAAAGAGGAAGCTTGAGAGTTCACAAGGTTGATGCTGTATGGAATGAAACTACGGCTGAATCTGGATGTTCCGCTTCTGATACCACGGAGCTCCCTCCTCCCAGAAGATAACAAGGAAAACAGGTTGTGAAAAGGATGTGTCGTGTCCCAGAAAATCCTGCACACCCTGCTCAAGCATCGCTTATACACCATGTCCTGGATGGAAGGGAGAGAACTGCCAATGATCTTGTATTCATCAAAGCACATAAGAATTTCACTCAGATAAAGATGGAAGAACTCCAGAAAGAAGATTTCTTGATAGTTATCATGGCCAGGTGCCAAAATACACAGTAGGGATGAAAAGCACCAGAGACACTTCAGGGACAGGCAGGTCTGTATAGGGACAGTAGACAGGCAAGTGGACAGGAAGGTCTGCAAAGGGATATTTACAGTAGTGGCCAAAATTGTGGAAACCTTTTGGGAAAAGGGTACAGTAGAAATGCCACCTGTGGTTAAGTTTCCACCCATTTTTCTTCTCATTTCTTTATAGCTGTAGCCTTGTTCACTCAATAATACTATTTTACATCGCTTTCTGGGCGACCAGTCAACTCTTTGCATCATTATCAGGTGCTATGATGATTGATGCATACTATGATTTTATGTTCAATGCTGATTGCTTTTAATAAAAGAATTTTTTATTTAAAAAAAAAATTATTACGTTTTACAAGCTCACTCAATGAAAGAACACAAAAAAAACCCCGCAAGCCAACGTGATAGCGATCACATAACACACCGACACATGTCCTCCTCTCAGCTTCAATACATGACATCAATCACTGAATCCTACTGTGATCTGATTGGCTCATGGCCAAAACAAGACAACACCCGATTGACTCTCTAAACACTCACGCTCATTGGCTACAGTCAGATGAAGGAAAGCTACCTGAGATCAACCTGAGCAAGTTATGCTTCCTTTTTCTGGTTATTTGGCTATAACTTTTCATAGAATACAGTACAGATAATTGAACAAACTTTGTTGCATTATATTCTTGATTAAATTATCTTTCCATTGATATATAATTTTATGGTACTACTCAAAAAAAAAGTGGTGTTATTAGCCATCCAACCTCAAAAATACACTTTTCCCAAACGGTTTCCACAATTTTGGCCACTCCTGTATTATTCAAATTTTCAGGGTTGTTCAAGAAGTTACAATAAGTATAAACCATCTCTTTTGGACACGAATGGAGGGCCTTATGCCTGACAACATCAAGGGGGGTAACTAACTCAGACTCTCCCTTCCTCTTGAGAAACAAATGGATATCAATCCCCTAAAAAAAACAACCCTAAAATTATTAAATTCCATTATTTTTTATAAAAGCTGATAGCACTTTTTAAAAGGTAAGTGTCTGGGCAAAGAATCAGGATTACTCATAAGGTTGCAGCATAGATAGTTTATTGAAGCCTACACACAAACATCTGGACAACTGACATTTCAGGGTTGTGGGTTTTTTTTGCAATTTCACTTCACTATGTTCTCACTTCTTTTAAATTTTGCTTTGTGGCACGGTATATTTTGAAAGCTTACCTCTTCAGAATAATCCACACACACACACACACACACACACACACACCTCAGATTAAGAAGCACATTATAATTCAATCTGCAGAATCGTTTCATCTTCTTCAGAGCGGACCTTGAAGTCCTGGCGGACGATCCCTTAAACGTGAGCCAGCTGTGTGCGGCAGCCACCAAAAACACTAACACAATCCTGGGTTGCATGAACTGAGGCATAGAATCAAGATCACATGAAGTATTAACACTGCTTTATAAAGTCTTAATAAGGGCACTCCTGGAATACTGCATCCAGTGTTGGTCCCCACATTACAAAAAAAAAAAAAAAAGATGTTGAGACTTTGGAAAAAGGGCAAAGAAGAGCAGCTAAGATGATTAAAGGCCCGGAGACTAAAACTTAAGAAGAACGGTTGCAGGATTTGAGAAAAGAAGGACTCGGCGGGGGACGGGACATGATATCCATATTCCAGGATATTTTATACCAGTGATGGCGAACCTTTTAGAGACCGAGTGCCCAAACTTCAACCCCAAACGCACTTATTTATCGCCAGGTGCCAGGTGAGTGTGGCCCACTGGGTGGACATGGCTGTGGTGGTCATGGCAGACTGGGTGGGTGTGGCCAAGGTGGATGTGGTCACCTCGATGTTGCTCGTGGGCAGGGACTCCTGTGGGGGCCGGGCAGGGTTGGGGGAGATCCAGGGGGTCTCTGGTGGGTGGGACAGTGGGCAAGAGGCTCATCCTGTGGGGGGAGGGGAGGGGAGGCAGGGTGGGAGTGCCATTGCCATGGGGCAAGGCGAGGCAGGGGCCAGGGCGGCTACTGCCTGACACCATCGGCCCTCGCACACAGAGGCCAGTGTAGCGCATGGGGAACCGACAGTGTCCGGCAGCAGTCACAGCCTGCCAACCCCTCGACCGACGCGCTCTGGGGCTCCCCAGCCCGCTGCCAGCAGTTCAGAGAAGCCGCCTCTGAGCTCGACGGCCGGCCGACAGCTGAGGAGGTGATGCAGTGGTTAGAACGCAGTATTGCAGGCAGACTCTGCCCACTGCCAGGAGTTTGATCCTGGCCAGCTCTAGGTTGACTCGGCCTTCTGTCCTTCCGAGGTCAGTAAAATAAAGACCCAGATTGTCGGAGGCAAGAGGCTGGCCGCTTAGAGGGCTGTAAAGCACTGTGAAGTGGTATATAAGTCTAAGGGCTATTTCTATTACGTTCTGTACTCTGTGAGCCATGCCCTCATATAACACTGAAGACCAAGTCTGTGTTTCAAATAGTATATATCAAGACTGTTTCAGCAATCTGATTTACATGGATAGCTCCTTGTTTTGGTGATTATTAAACAGTTGGAAGCAAGCTTAAACTGGTGTGAATCATCCATACTTTATTGGATCTTAGTATGCCATTTGTCTACCTCTTAAATATTTTATAGTGTATTTTACTTATATATATATATATATATAGGTAATTATGGGCGAGTGATATGCGGAGCTTATTTTCCTAGAGGTATAAAATTCTATTAAGAATCTGAATTATATGAATAAATATGAAAGCATATGTAAGATATATTCAGGAGTATGTGTCTTTCCCCTATATTAGCTGTGCCCAAAGAGGAATTAGATTATGTTTTAATCTTAAATCTGAAAATCAACATAAATCAGAGAATGCTTATTTGGGTTGTTTGTTTTTCCTAGAGGTGATGCAGTGGGTCGTTCTTGGGAAAAGGAGAGCATGCAAGGCCAGGAGGGATGGGACGGGGGGGGGAGGGAAACCAGCCATGCTGGGATGCATCTGGCCATGTGGGACCTCTGCGAGTTAGTGGGCGGCTGCTTGAAGAGGGACGGTTGCCATCTCCGGGGCATGGCTTGCGTGCCCACAGAGAGGGCTCTGAGTGCCGCCTCTGGCACGCGTGCCATAGGTTCGCCACCCCTGTTTTATACCATCCCAGTAAAATGACTGTCCAGTTTATTTTTGAAAATTTCCAGTGATGGAACAACCACAGTTCCAGGAGGCAAGCTATTCCACTAACTAATGAATTGTTCCTACTATCATAAAGGTTCTCCTTACTTTTAGATTGGGTCTCTCCTTAACAGGCTCCCATCCGTTAACTTTTTGTCATGCTCTCTGCTTCCTTAGAGCAGCGGTTCTCAACCTGTGGGTCGCGACCCCATTTGGAGTCGAACGACCATTTCACGGGGGTCGCCAAGCACCGCAGTCCGCCATTTATTTTTTTTGGTCAGCCATTTTTTTTGGGTCGGCCATTTTTTTCCTATCGCGATGCGGGCCGTCGCGCCGTGCATGCGTGATGTGCCCCGTCACGCCATGCATGCGCGGTGCGGGCCCACCATTTTTTTTTGCACGGCGCGGGCTGGGGTCGAGCCCCGGAAAAGGTTGAGAACCACTGCCTTAGAGAATAAGTCAATCCCCTCTTCTCTGTGACAGTTCTTCAAGTACTTGAAAACTGCTATCATGTCCCCCACAATCCTTGTCTTTGGTAAGATAACCACACCCAGGTCCCTCAACCGTTCGTTGTACAATTTAGCCTCTTGCCTCCTCCTCATCTTCTTCGTTGCTCTTTTCTGCACATTAGTCTCTCTTTTTTGTGTTGCTTTGTGTCCCATTTAGCTTATAGTTTGCTACCAGTTGTTAAGCTGTCATTTCCTGTCTTCCGTGTGGAGTTCCTTGCCTCTCCTACCACCTACTCTGAATGCCACGGCCTTTTTTAGACTCTTCGGCAGCAACGGTTATCTGACTTTCTTATTCCGATAGGCTAAGGAAACAATTCACAGATTCACTCAGTGTGGATGCCGGAAAACAGCAAAGGCCAGAGAGTTGATCCTTTACGCTTCTATATTCACAGCTCATCATTTGGACTAGAGAACAGAAGGGACCAACATTTGGAAAGAAAGGAAGGAAGGAAGGAAGGAAGGAAGGAAGGAAGGAAGGAAGGAAGGAAGGAGGGAGGGAGGGAGGGAGGGAGGGAGGGAAAGGAAGGAGACAGGGAGGGAGAAAAGGAAGGGAAGGAAGGAAGGAAAGAAGGAAGGAAGGAAGGAAGGAAGGAAGGAAGGAAGGAAGGAAGGAAGGAAGGAGAGGGGAGGGAGAAGGGAGAAGAGGGAAGGGAAGAGAAGAGACGAGAAGAGAAGAGAAGGGAAGGGAAGGGAAGGGAAGGGAAGGGAAGGGAAGAGACGAGAAGAGAAGAGAAGGGAAGGGAAGGGAAGAGACGAGAAGAGAAGAGAAGGGAAGGGAAGGGAAGGGAAGAGAAGAGAAGAGAAGAGAAGAGAAGAGAAGAGAAGAGAAGAGAAGAGAAGGGAAGGGAAGGGAAGGGAAGGGAAGGGAAGGGAAGGGAAGGGAAGGGAAGGGAAGAGAAGAGAAGAGAAGAGAAGAGAAGAGAAGAGAAGAGAAGAGAAGAGAAGAGAAGAGAAGAGAAGAGAAGAGAAGAGAAGAGAAGAGAAGAGAAGAGAAGAGAAGAGAAGAGAAGAGAAGAGAAGAGTTCCTATCCAGATATATAGATGGGCATTTTGGCTGTGGCTTGTTCTCCAAGCTTGTTTCAATATAATTTCTGAACGTTTCATTACCAAACTAGGTAACATCATCAGCAGGTGTTTTTGTCCTGTTCCCCTTAATTTATAAATGTCTCCTAGATAGGCATTCAAAAGTTCACCAAACCAGGTAGCTACATTTATCGATCTCCCAAAATTTTTAAGTTGCGTACAAATTTTATTCCATTCAACCGTAATACAAACGGAGGTAGATTACCAATGTTTGAATTAACCACCATCTTAATCAATGTTATTGCTGATTTGCATCTTGGCCAAAAACAAAGTCTGGTTGAAAGCATAATAGGGATGAATTTGGACCCAAAGATGTTTTTTTCCCCTTTCTTATTTTTTTCAGAACTGAAGACACTTTTTGGATGAGAAACAAAATCTTTTCCAAGAAAAATGCCAAGAAAGTCCACTTGGACTTTTATTTTTTTTGGGGGGGGAAGCACCTTTGGGACAACTATAACCTGGATGATCGAAAATCTCCATAACAAGGAATTTGGGAGTTTTACCCTTCAGATTTGAGGAAAAATGCCGCTGGGCTGTCTAATTTCTATTCTTTATACCCAAATCTGTACTGGAGAGGAATCAATTAAATTCCTATTAGAAACTTTACGAGCGAGCCCAAAATTACTTCCTTAAAGAAAAGAAAACCTGGCACACATTTACAGCATCGCCACAATATTTAAAGTCAGTTCTTCTCCCTATATTTCTTAGAATTGTCATCTAATCACAATTATCACACTACATTTCCAAGAAACATAGGAAACATATTAAATGACAGTCCTAGGAAATTCAGGAACTGCGTCACGCGAACACATTTTAAACAGTTCCCAGAAATTCAGGAATCAAAATGCTCTTGAAAGATCCGATGTTTTCTATCAACACACCTGAGTGCTTTTAGCATTATAAAAGGAAAAAAAAAAAACCCGTAAGACGCTAAGAAAAAGATACAGGCATGTCTTGAGTAGAAGTTTGAAGCTGCAGGACACAGCTTGACAAATTCTAAGTTTATTGCTTCTTATATACTTGTTACATACATAGGCTTTACCATTAAATGCTGACATTTTACATTCATAAGTTTAACCCTTAGATGCTGACATGAAGTTTCTTCATTGGAAAATTCCTTCATATAAGCAACTATTTTCTAGTAACACATCACCTGATCAAAGACCAGGTAAAGAACAAATACAGGTAGATCAAAAGGAGAAAGAACTGACAAAGGCAGGAAGAGATAGGAAGGAACTTAAGCATATTATCTATTTAGGTAGGTGAGGCATTAAGTCAAAAGGGGATGACCTTCTGGCTGCTTCATTGGGACAAAGGCAAGATAAGATACCAGACACTGATGTCCTCTCCAGAGCAGGCCTATCATCAGTTTACACTCTGTTGATGAAAGCCCAGATGCGCTGGGCAGGCCATGTTGTAAGGATGCCAGATCATCACATCCCTAAACAACTGTTTTATGGTGAACTGTCTCAAGGAAAATGATCACACGGGGGACAAAAGAAGCAACATAAAGATACGCTGAAAGCCTCTCTCAAGTCCCTGGATATTAACATCCCCTCCTGGGAACCTCTGGCACACGATCGATCGACATGGCGTACTCTGGTGTACCAGGGTTGCCAGACATATGAACATAGAAGGACAATCTTGGCACAAGAGAAGTGTGTACTCCGCAAAGCCAGAGCTGTAAATGCCGAAGTAGCAGTGTCTACATTTCTTTGTTCAGTATGTGGCAGAACATTCCGTGCTAACATCGGTCTTATCAGCCACCAACGGACACATCGTTGATGGCCCATAACCCACAAGATGTCAAGATCCTCATCGAATTCGATGGACGAACAAATTGTAAAAATTGGGACAAAGGGTATCAAAAGGGGATGAGGTTTGGGGGGGGGAAGCACAGCAGTTTGCTGCGCGTGCATTTTCCCCCACAAAAAAACGCCTTTCAAAGATGGGGTAGTTTTCCGCTAGCAATCCGAACAAAAGAAAAAAAAATATAACATGGTCTGCTAACTGAGGTATTCATAGATCTGCTATCTGAAGCCCACCCTATGGTTTGATTGGTTGAAGGCTGGCTAGTTATAATTTCTAAGGTCACTTACCAATGACCTTGTGTGGTGGTAAGGGATGGTTACAGGATTAAAACCAGTTAATAACTGCAAAAATAACAAGAAGAAGACGTGGTGACCTGGAAAAATAAACTGTGTTAATCAATTACATTTGAAGAAAAAAATGTACACATTTCTCCAATCTACAGAATTACAGAATTAGACAATAACAGAAGTGGATGGGACCTTGTACTACTACTACTACTACTACTACTACTACTACTACTACTAATAATAATAATAATAATAATAATAATAATAATAATAATAATAACAATAATAACAATAATAACAATAATAATAATAATAATAATAATAATAATAATAATAATAATAATAATAATAATAATAATAGTAATGATGATGATGATGATGATGATGATGCAATCCCAAAACAACTGGAGCACCACTTGAACACCATCGGCATTGACAAATTCGCTATTAGTCAATTGCAAAAGGCGGCCTTACTAGAAACTGCTTCCATCCTGCGACGATATCTGTAATACCATCCAACATCCACATCTGCCTATCCCAGGTCCTTGGGAAGGACTTGATAGGTAGACAAAATGCCAAATCCAGTCTGAACATCTGGCTGATTGGGCGATGATCCATAATAATAATAATAACAGTAAAGTTGGAACGGACCTTGGAGGTCATCTAGTCCAACCCCCTACTCAAGCAGGATACCCTATACCAGGGGTGTCAAACTGCCTGCCCGTGGGCCGGATGCATCATAGCGAAACCGTGCCCACCCCATTGCTGGCAATGGAAAAAAAAAGTTGTGACACATCACGCGACGTTGCGAGTTTGACACCCCTGCCCTATACTACTCCAGACAAATGATTGTCTAATCTCTTCTTGAAACCTGCAGTGATGGAGTACCCACAACTTCTGGAGGCGAGCCATTCCACCGATTAGTTGGTCTGGGATTACAGATTAACAGTGGGAAGGGACCTTGGAGGTCATCTAGTCCAACCCCCTGCTCATGCAGGAGACCCCATACCATTCCAGACAAATGGCTGTCTAATCTCTTCTTGAAACTTCCAGTGATGGATATTAGCCGTTCCACTGATTGTTCTCACTGTCAGGAATTTTTTTTTCCTTAGTTTTAGATTGGATCTCTCCTTGATAAGCTTCCATCCTTTACTGTCCTGCCCTCAGGTGCCTTGGAGAATAAGTCAATCCCCTCTTCTCTGTGACGACCCCTCAAATATTTGAAAATGAAAAATATCACGTCATCCCGATCCTTGTCTTCGCTGGACTAGACATACCTAGTTCATCATATGGCTTAGCCTCCAGGGTCCTTATCATCTTTGTTGCTCTTCTCTGCTTTTTTTTTTTTTTTACTAGGGTCTCAACATCACTGCTCAAGCAGGAGACCCTGGTACCATTCCAGACAAATCTCTTCTTGAAACTTCCAGTGATGGAGCACCCACAACTTCTGGAGGCAAACAGTTCCACTGATTAATTGTTCTCACTATTTAAAACATCCTCCTCCTCCCTTTGAAATGCTTCTTAGATTTCTCACCATCTGGACTGAGTAGCTATTTACAAGAGAACTCAGCTTCCTTCCTTCCTTCCTTCCTTCCTTCCTTCCTTCCTTCCTTCCTTCCTTCCTTCCTTCCTTCCTTCCTTCCTTCCTTCCTTCCTGTCTCTTGACTGTTTATGCCTCTGTTCTCTTCTCTTTCTTTTCTAGCCTCACCAACAGTTATGTTCTTCTTGAGACTCTCAGCATATTTCCCTGGATGGAACATTTCAGTTTCAAACTGTCACATCCCTACTTGAACCAGTTTGGAGTTTTCAGTGGTGACATATGGCCCAGACTGAAGTTTACATACATGACACCACATCAAGTACCTTCTTGTTTTATATTTCAGGCAGCCAAGGGTCTTCACTATCTTTATCTTAAGAGGAAGGGCAAATATCAGAGGCATCATCATGAATGGTACCCAGTGGTGGATATGTGGAGGCTGTGAGGGTCTGGGTGGGTGTTAACAGATTGAGGCTCAACTCTGACAAGACAGAGTGGCTGTGGGTGATGCCTCCCACGGACATTTCAATCTGTCCTTCCATTTCCCTGGGGGGTAAAGTTATAAACCCCTCGGAGAAGGTGCGCAACTTGGGAGTCCTCCTCGATCCACGGCTGACATTGGAACATCATTTGTCGGCTTTGGCGAGGGGGGCATTTGCCCAGGTTCGCCTGGTTCACCAGTTGCGCCCTTATTTGGATCGGGAGTCTCTCCTCACAGTCACACATGCCCTTGTCACCTCGAGGATCAACTACTGCAATGCTCTCTACATGGGGCTACCCTTGAAGCGTGTTCGGAGACTACAATTAGTGCAAAATGCAGCTGCGCGAGCAATTGAGGGCCTTCCACGTTGTGCCCACATTTCATCAACTCTCCGCATGCTGCATTGGTTGCCTATCAGTCTCCGAGCGCAATTCAAGGTGTTGGTTATTACCTATAAAGCCCTTTATTGCATTGGACCAGGATACTTACGGGACCGTCTTCTGCCACATACTTCCCTTCGACCGGTGAGAGCGCACAGGGTCGGCCTCCTCCGGGTCCCGTCAGTGAAACAATGCCGTCTGGCAGGTCCTAGGGGGAGGGCCTTCTCTGTTGTGGTGCCTGCCCTCTGGAACCAACTGCCCCCTGAAGTCCACGTTTCTCTGACTTTCCTGGCCTTCCGGAAGAATCTAAAAACCTATCTTTGCCGGCAGGCCTGGGGATGACTGTGATTGTGTGTGAGTGATGAAAGGTGTCTGGGGGTCTTTTTAAATGCTTTTTAGATTTGGTTTTAGATTTTTGGAAATGTTGAGATGTTGTTTTTATTTATGTTGTTAGCCGCTCCGAGTCCTCGGAGAGGAGCGGCATAAAAATTTAATTAATAATAATAAATAAACCGGTTCTCTGCGTGGATGCTGTTTCCGGAAGTCCATTCTGGGCCTGGGAAACAAAAAATTAGCTTCCAGTTCTGCCGAAGTGGTGTGAACTGGCTGAATCCCATCACTGATGGTGCCATTAATGTGAGTCACATCCTTAAATTGCAACAAGAAGCTGCTGGTTACAGGTCACATCACTTTCAGAAAGACTAAAAACAGAGTAGGCCAATCACCACATGAACAAAATAATTTACACTTGATGATGGACTCAGCAACCCTAGAGAATAACCACCATGTACATAGGACACACAGGCAGAAGACTGGCAGAAGGCATCCGTGAACACCAACTAGCAGTCAGGAGACATGATGAACACTCTTGAATTGCACCACATATAGACAGATTTAACCTGGTTTCAACTGGAAAAATGTGACCATCCTAGACCAAGTGAAGTCCAAAAAATGACATTACCAAGTTTGGGTCATGAAATGCCTGCAGGAAAGCAAGCTCAGAGGGCACCAGGAACGAACAATTCTTGACGGACTGGAAACAGTGGATAGACTATATCCAAGAGAGACACCAATCAAACAGAATTCAGCTGGCGTTTAGCTGAGGCTCGATGGGAGGAGGGAAGAAGGGTTAACAAATCAAATGTTTACAAAAACTAACACCCAATGTTGAATGTATATGTTCTATAACTAATGCCTCTTAACATAACCTTATGACCAACGTTGTTTGCTTTAATACTGTTAAAGCGGACTGAATCTCTACCTCAGGATATGAAACTTTTACCTCAGGATCTCTGGCTAGGGACTATAAAAGATTGCACTAGTAATGGGATGAAGTCAATTCAGAAGCGCAAACGAACAATATGCGATAGACTAGACACAGTAGATAGACCATATATAAGAGAAACACCAACCAAACAAAAGGTACTCAGAGTATACTTGAAGAGGGAAGGGAGGAGGAAAGAACGTTTACTAAAACAGATGTTTACAAATATTAATACCTAATGTTGTATGCTATGTCCTAGGATGATTGTTTAGCAATAGGATCTTTGGTTTAATGTTGATCACATTAATATGGAACCAGATAAGAGAAACACCAATCAAACAAAGTGTAACAGGAGTATAGTTGAGGCTAGACGCGAGGGGTGGAAAAAGGCTTACTAAATCAGACGTTTTCAATGACTAATACTTAGTATTGTATATCAGGTGCCATGATGATTGCTGCACAATATGTTTTTATGTCCAATGTTGATTGTTTTAATAAAAGAATTTTATATATTAAAAAAAATCTTCTTTGTAATGACATCATCCCCATGTCCTTATTTTTCTTCTCCAGCAAGGGATGAGTCATGGAAGACTTCCTCACAATGCCTGTCTCACTTCAGTTGGACAATGACAAGTGTCGCTTTCTTTTCCTTCCTTTCTTTGTTCTTTTCAACAAAAGGTCTAAAATAAGCTCTGTCCTTTCCTTTCACCCACATTTCTACTCGCCCTGCTTCAAAATGGAGATGCGGCCAATAAATCATTGCTTTCTATTTTTGCCTTTGAACACACCACACATAGACGCACACACACAATTGGTCAAGTTCCTAGGCTCTCACCTACAATAGATGTTTTATGGCATTGATATATTTGCAAAGGCTGGCCAAGTCGATCTAAGAAACAGAAAGCTTCCTATTGTGAGAGATAATAATCCATGGTTTTTTTTTTTTTTTAGGAACAGGGAATTTATAGACACAGTCCTCTACCTGCAGGTATTTTTATGGAACAACAATACTTCCGGGTTTTGCTCATGCTCCATCTTTTTTTTCTCATTAATCCACAAGCATTTTTCATTGTCAAAGGAATCTTCACAGCTTTAGGCGCTTTTTCAACCAAGCACCTATGTAAAGCCCAATCTAATTAAATTTTTGAATTTGAAGGGGAAAGAAGCTGACTTTAAGGCTTAGCACTGCCTTCAAGGCAAAAATCACAACTGGATGAAAGGTTACAGCAACGTATCTAAACCGTGGTCCAATGAACCAGGTTTATAGTCCTTCCTCTTAACGATCTTGATCTTTTGCCCTTTCAAACCATGCCCTTAAAGTTGTTTTTCCTTTCCTTTTTTGATTTTGTTCTTTCTCACAACATTCTTCAAAGCTTTAACAAGCCTCTTGTGTAAATCTAATGTGGGAAGATTATCCAGGTCACTCTCTGAGTTTGTTATTTGTATATCCCTTTAAATTATTAAGACATCAGTTAGTTTCTTTTGCATGCCCGGTGTAACTTCTTTTCCATGTCACTCTTATAGCCTGTCATTTTAAAATCCACTTTCTATTCAGTCTTAATCTTGTCCTAACATCTTTTAAACACTGTCGATAGACACTCTTAAAATTAAGTGTTCCAATATCTCAGGGGCTGCCCCAAAGAAGAGGGGGTCAAGCTATTCTCCAAAGCACCAGAAGGCAGGACAAGAAGCAACAGGTGGAAACTAGTCAAGGAGAGAAGCAACTGAGAAGTAAGGAGAAACTTCCTAACAGAGAGGACAATTAAACAGTGGAACAACCTGCCTCCAGAAGCGGTGAGTGCTCCAACACTGGAAGTTTTTAAGAAGAGACTGGACAGCCATTTGTCCAAAATGGTATAGGGTTTCCTGCCTGAGCAGGGGGTTGGACTAGATGACCTCCAATGTTCCTCCCAACTCTGTTATTCTAGTGGGACGGATTAATCTGCCTTCTAATATTTTTTTCACACAGACTTGTGCTTTCTCTTCCTGAAGCCATTTTCTTTCCCTTTTGTTGCTTTCATTTGCTTCCATTTTCTGCTCTTGATAGGTGCTCTATCACATAAAGATTGGACCCACATCCAACATCTCCCATCAGTCTTGTATCTTTCATACTTCTCTCTCTCTTTTATCCTTTTATTTTGTTTGTCTTCTATGTATGCTGTATATGGGAACAGAGTTATTCTTAAACTATCATCTCTCATCTCTCTAATCTAATCTAATGTATTTATTTATTTATTAAATTTCTATGTCGCCCTTCTCCTGAGACCCAGGGCGGCTTACAACAATAATACAATAACAGATAAGAAATTTAACAATAACAATTAACCATTTAATCTAAAACACATTTCATTTAATCTAAAACACATTCATACAACATACAATCAGGATCAAAATACAATCAATGATGGGAAAACATTCCTAGGCCCAGGGGCAGAGTACAGTTCATACGCCCCAAACCTGTTGGCATAAATGAGTCTTCAGTAATTTCCGGAAAGCTAGGAGGGAGGAAGCAGTGCGAACCTCTGTGGGAAGCTGGTTCCAGAGGGCTGGGGCAACAACGGAGAAGGCCCTTGCCCTAGGTCCCGCCAGATGGCATTGTTTAATAGACGGGACTCATAGGAGGCCAACCCTGTGTGCCCTAAGCGGTCGCTGGGATTCATGAGGCATGAGACGGTCCCATAAGTATCCTGGTCCATTGCCATAAAGGGCTTTATAGGTCATAACCAACACTTTGAATTGTGTTCGGAGACCAATTGGTAGCCAGTGCAGCTCATGGAGAGCTGGAGTGATATGAGCATGTCTTGGGAGACCCAAGACGGCTCGCGCGGCCGCATTCTGGACTACTTGCAGTCTCCGGACATTCTTCAAAGGTTGCCCCATGTAGAGAGCATTACAGTAATCTAATCTAATCTAATCTAATCTAATCTAATCTAATCTAATCTAATCTAATCTAATCTAATCTAATCTAATCTAATCTAATCTCTACTCTACTCTACTCTACTCTAATCATTTTCTAAGCAAATAATCTCCATTGTCTTTCATTCTTCAGTTGCTGAATGACTCAGTCTTCCCCTGCGCCCCCGCCCTCTCTTCTAATTCACATCCATCCATTCTAGTCAGTTAATATAATATCCACACAGCTAAAAACCACTACAATGAATCCATTCAGAAGTTTGCATTGAGCCCTGGTGCCTACAGACTGAAGTTCGATCCTGACGGGGCTCAAAGTTGACTCGGCCTGAACTTAAACCTAAACTTTTTTTTAAGGTACAATTCCAGAAAAAAAATGATAAACAAAGTGTATATTTAATATTACATGTATTAACAGCAGGAAGGATTGTATTTGCTCAGCACTGGAAAAAAAACAACAACCATCGGATGAAGAGATAATCAAGAAAATACTGGACTGTGCTGAAATGGATAGACTCACATTGAGAATCAAAGAAAAAGAAGACACAGAATGTTTTCAAACATGGAACTTAGTTTATCAATGGCTGGAAAAATGGGATGGAGAGTAAAAACTTAATTTGTATTACTAAGCAAAACAAATCAGCCAAGACAACATGTTGTTCATTAAGCACTAATGAATTGTAATAATAGAAAATCAATAAAATACTATATATATAAAAAAGTTGACTCGGCCTTCCATCCTTCCAAGGTTGGTAAAATGAGGACCCAGATTATTGGGGGCAAGAAACTGACTCAATAAACTGTTCAGAGAGTGTTGTAAAACACTATGAAATGGTGTTGTTAGTTGCGAAGTCATGTCCGACCCATCACGACCCCATGGACAACGTTCCTCCAGGCCTTCCTGTCCTCTACCATCTTCTGGAGTCCATTTAAGCTCACACCTACTGCTTCGGTGACTCCATCCAACCACCTCCTTCTCTGTCGTCCCCTTCTTCTCTTGCCCTCCATCTTTCCCAGCATTAGGCCCTTCTCCAGTGAATCATTCCTTCTCATTAGGTGGCCAAAGTACTTGAGTTTCATCTTCAGGATCTGGTCTTCTAAAGAGCAGTCAGGGTTGATCTCCTCTAGGACTGACTGGTTGGATCGCCTTGCAGTCCAGGGGACTCGCAGGAGTCTTCTCCAGCACCAGAGTTCAAAGGCCTCCATTCTTTGGCGCTCAGCCTTTCTCACGGTCCAACTTTCACAGCTATACATTGCAACTGGGAAAACCATAAGCCTAAAGGCGACATGCACAATGTTTTAGAAACCCATCCCTGGACCTTCCAACATCACTGATTGGTGGAACAGGACATGACACTAATATTCATCTATGGATTACTATTTCCATATTCACCCATGAGAATTATAATATTCACTGATGTGGAAAGGGTATATTGTCCAGAGTAATGTTATGTTTTCCTCTAGGTGTTACCGAGTGTGGCTTGGGGACTCGAAGTGTAATGTGGCAAATTCCGATAGTAAAGCTGCTGAAGCTCAGGTGTTGTGGGACTGCTCCAGTTCTGATGTTTCTATTGCCTTGCAACATGATTTGCAACGCCGCTGCACTTCCTATGGAACAGGTGGAAAGCAGTCCCAATAAATCAAGCCCAATCAGTGATCTCAGTGTTAGGCTTCTGCCTAGGTGCAGTTTAGAAGCTGAACACTTAATTACCGGGACCTTGAAACCTCTAGCAGCCCAATAACTCCACTGACAAGCCCAGGGTTTGAAGAGTTCTTAAATGTGCCTGGTTGCTGTTAGACCAGCGGTTCTCAACCTGTGGGTCGCGACCCCATTTGGGGTCGAACGACCATTTCACGGGGGTTGCCAATATGCAAATGATCAGCTCTCTGCAAGGAGTATAAATCCTTCCATTCCCCACCATCCAGTCAGAGCTGAGGAAGCTGCTTGAATGAGGAGCGAAACGTCTTCAAAGAAAAACAAAGAAAGTCCAGTTGCCTCTTGAAAAAGCTCCTTTGGGACAACCGTGACCTGGATGACTGAGAACCTCCACAGACAGATGTCACTTCATATTGCAATGACTGAATGGTTTGGCCATTGAGATAGAAAAACACCTACACAGCGTGAATAAACGAGATGATACCTCCCGCCTATCAGCCATTTGGAAACCCACCCTTATTGACAAACGAGTCCCTAACACAAAGAATGACACCAGACCCACACTCACAAAAACCACACAGGATGTCACCACCACACATCCACGCAAAAAGCAAACCCAAACCCACACCGATGATGAGGCATGACCACAAACCAGAAGCCAGACCACAGCTGCATCATTAGCCAATTTAAATCCCTCCAATCCATACATGAAGCAAACTGACACCCACCATGAAGAGGCACGACCACAAACGTGAAGCCAAACAACAGCAATGCAGCTCACCATCTCAAATCCCCCTGCAACTCAGACTAACCTGAGCACAACAAAGCCCCCACCCAAACAGAACACTCCCTCATCCAATCAGAGCACAGCCAAGCCCCTAACCAATCAGAACACACCTCCACCCAATCAGAACACAGCCAAGCTCCCAGCCAATCAGTTCATACCCCAACTGGCAGTTAAAAGGAAGAAACAGCTACGATCACACATTGCTCTTAGAAGCATGAAGCCGAAAACCCCAGCCTGATGATGACAAATGGGACTTCGTTGAAACGTCGCCAAGACACTTCCAATTTTACGCAGGAGAAAACCCGAATAACCAAAGACCTACAGACACATATATACATGTACATATATACACACACACATACATATACACACATGCATACACATACACACATATACATATATATTTGACATATACATATATATACATATTCACACACACACACACACACACACACACACACACACACACACACACACATATATATATATATATATATATATATATATATATATATATATATACACACACACACACACACACATATACATACACATACACAGACACACAGACAGACACACATATATATTTGTAGGAACATTAGTTAGAATTTCACATTAGAGCACGCCAGGAAAGAAACATCATCACAGTTGCCATAGAAACAGTATAAAAACATTGCAACCACAATGGCAGCAGAATACCAAGTGCTCTCAGCAAATACAATTTCGGAAACTACATCCCTCACTTACATTTCTCTTGCTTAGGAAAACATAATTTCTACCTTCATTGCAGAAATATGTTTTCCTCCTCTAATTTTGTAGCCCCATTCTTTCTTTGGCACACTGTGTATCTCATTCCCCCCCTCCCCCGCCCCTCTGTTTACCACTCCAGCTCTCGCTGACTTTTTTCCCCCCTTTTACATTCAGTTCCTTTCACTGTGGCACAATGCCCTCTCTGCATCTCAGACCCCATCTTTGCTATCTCTATTACATTTAGCTCCTTGTCATGTGTGAAAGTCCCAGTCCACGCATGAAGGTCCAATTAAACCAAGCATGTCAAACACAAGGCCTGGGGACCAGATGCGGCCCGCAAAGTAGTTTCATGTGGCCTGCGAAGCCATCCTGGAAACATTGAGGCCGTCCGGGAGCCAATGTACAATTTTGTGGTGGCCATGTATTCTGAAACGCATTCAGTCTTAGCTCCACAAGGCCATCTGGAATCAGCGAGGAACCAGCCCCTGCCGCGTCAGCCCCGCTGACGTGCATGCTGGGGAGGTGTCACCCTTTGTGAGGAATGAAGGAATGGACCAGGCCTTGGCGCTTGCCCCGGTCCCACCCCCTTCTGCCAGAGACCCTCAGATCTGTCCCACTCCTGCCCAGGCCCCCACCGGCACCCTTGACGCGAACAATGTAGAGCTGGCCATGCCAACCCAGTATGCCACACTCACTCCATTCACACCTATCCAGTAGGCGCATCCACCCTGGCCATACCCACCTGGCCCCGCAAGGGCAACCGCAATGCTGATGCGGCCCTCAGTGAAATTGAGTTTGACACCTCTGAATTAAACTGATTTACTGCCATTCCTGCTTATGCACAGGAATCTTCTCTGCTGAAGGTCAGCACCTGCTTGGGGTTAGCAACAGAATTCAAGAAGGGCGAAACTTCGTCTGCTTGTGACTATGTAGGGATTCTAGGCTGATTCCTCTTTTCACTCCACCTCCAAGTTCTGTGTTATGTGAATATTCTAGAGTGCACAATGCACGAGCAACTTATACAAACATCTCCCTGCCTTCTGAGTGGACGCAGATCATTCTTCCTCACGATGTCCACATTGGACGATTGCTGGCAAGCTATTGAGCTACACGGTGGTTTGTTAGAAAGAGGGAGCCCCATAAGGGATTTCTTAAGATCCAAGGGGCTCAGATACCAACATGGTTTAAGTGACAAGGATATACAGATCGTTCTTGACTTGCGGACCCAATTGAGCCTAACATTTCTGTTTTTTTACGTGGGACATTTGTTAAGTGGGTTTTGGGCCCTGTTATGACTTTTCTTGTTTCCGTTGTAAAGTGAATAACTGCAATTGTTAAGTTAGTAACTTGGTTGTTAAGTGAATCTGGCTTCCCCCGTTGACTTTGCTTGTCAGAAGGTCACCAAAAGTGATCACGTGACCTTGGGACACAGCAACAGAGTCTGAGTCTGAATTTTGTTCACGGGGATGCTGCAAGGATTGTAACTGTGAAAAATGTTCGTAAGTCATTTTTTTTTCAGTGCCCTTGTAACTTTTTTTTTTTTGTAAAAAATTCTTTTATTGAAACAATCAACATCAAACACAAGATCACATTAAGAAGCAATCATTATAGAACCTGAAATACAACACTAAGTATTACTCTTTGTAAACGTCTGACTTGGTAAACATTCTTCACTCCTCACGTCGAGCCTCAACCATACGCCTGTTACATTTTGTCTTTTATGATCCCCAGCAAAAGATCCTGAGGTAGAAGTTCAGTAACCTGAGGTAAAAATTCAGTACGCTTTTCCAATATTAAAGCAGTCAGCATTAAACATAGGATCATATTAAGAAGCAATCCTCATAAAACATGAAAATACAGCATGAGGTATTAGTCCTTGTAAATGTCTGGCTTGATAAGCTTTCTTCACTCCTCACGTCAAGCCTCAACTATACACCTGATACATTTTATTTGATTGGTGTTTCTCTTATGTATGGTCTATCTACTGTTTCTAGTCTATCACATATAGTTCATTCGCGCTTCAGAGTTAAATTCGTCTCTGTAATAGTGCAATCTTTTATACTCCCTAACAAAAGATCCTGAGGTAGAAGTTCAATAACCTGAGGTAGAAATTCAATCCGCTTTTTCAATGTTAAAGTTATCAACATTAAACGTAAGATCATATTAATAAGCACTCATCATAGAACATAGCATACAACATTAGGTATTAGTCTTTTTGTAAATCATTCATTCATTTCATTTATTGGATTTCTATGCCGCCCTATTCCAGAAAAAAACAATCATCCAAGACATACATACAAACATACATGCACTGCCTGGGGCCAGATGTTAACTGCCCCAAGCCTGCCGGCAAAGATGTGTCTTCAGTAATTTGCGAAAGGCGGAGAGGGTGGGGGCGACACGGATCTCCGGGGGAAGTTGGTTCCAGAGGGCTGGGGCCGCAACAGAGAAGGCTCTTCCCCTAGGCCCCGCCAGGCAACACTGTCTGGCTGACGGGACCCAGAGAAGGCCGACTCTGTGGGCCCTAACCGGTCGCTGGGTTTCATGGGGCAGCAGACGGTCCTGTAAGTAACCTGGTCCAATGCCATGTAGGGCTTTATAGGTCATAACCAACACTTTGAATTGCGTTCGGAGACCAATTGGCAGCCAATGCAGCTCGCGGAGTGATGCCGAGATGTGGGCATTTCTAGGCAGGCCCAACACTGCTCGCGCGGCTGCATTTTGCATTACCTGAAGTCTCCGAGCGTTTTTCAAAGGTAGCCCCATGTAGAGAGCATTGCAGTAGTCGAGCCTCGAGGTGATAAGGGCATGAGCGACTGTGAGAAGAGACTCCCGGTCCAAATAGGGCTGCAGCTGGTGCACCAGGCGAACCTGGGCAAATGTCCTCCTCGCCACAGCCGAAAGATGATGTTCCAGATTTAGCTGTGGATCGAGAAGGACACCCAAGTTGCAGACCATCTCTGAGGGGGTCAGAAACTCCCCGGTTTCTGTCGAGGATTACCTGTACTTCTGTCGAGGATTACCTGTACTTTACCTAGAAGATATCACTGAGATGGGGGACGACTGGGAAGTTATTCAGAACTTCTGGGGTTTGGGTTTCCCTGAATGAGTAGAGGGGTGACAAATGTATATATTTTTTTGACTTTTAGAATAGAATAGAGCTGGAAGGGACCTTGGAGGTCTTCTAGCCCATCCCCCTGCTCAAGCAGGAGAACCTATCTCATCTCAGACAAGTGACTGTCCAGTCTCTTCTTAAAAACCTCCAGTGATGGAGCATCCATAATGTCCAAAGTTTGGGGAATCCCTGCTCTAAAGGCAGGATTTATTAAATGATACTTTCTAGGATTGTCTGTTCCCTGATTTATTTATTTTGTTTTAAAAAAGGATTCTGATGATTACAAAAGAACATAGAATCATAGTGCTGGGAGGGGCCTTGGGGGTCTTCTAGTCCAACCCCTCTGATCATTGTTAGGAATCTCATACTATTCCATTCAAGCAGCTATCCAGTTATTTTTGAACACGTCCAGGGATGGAGGTCCCTCAACAAAGGTATTTGAAGAATCCACATTTATCTTTTTATTATTATTATTATTATTATTATTATTTCATCAACATATCTTAATTTTTCCAATCAACGTTGTCTGGAGTTTGCTAAGCTAATACATGTTCAATTCCTAATCCTTCATTCTTTTCTCTAACCAAGAACAAAATAAATTCCAAATTTGATAGTAGTCTGTATCTTCTTTGTCTTTCAACCTCATAGTTAGTCTGTCCATCTCTGCACATTCCAATATTTTCCTGATTATTTCTTCCTCTGATGGCAATCCTTCATTCTTCCTTCATTTTTCCAGTATTGTCCAGTATTCAAGAGGCTATCCAGTTATTTTTGAACATGTCCAGGGATGGAGGTCCCTCAACAAAGGTATTTGAAGAATCCACGTTTATCGCCCCTTGTTAATATATTCATGGTGAACATAGCTTCTGCATAAAATAAGATCTTTCCCTCATGAGTTGGAGCACAAAAAAAACCAAGACTACAAAAAGGGGGTTAAAGTTCTAAGGAAAGACATTGAAAGAGACCTTCTTAGATCTTTTTTCCTAGTTGTCTTCAGTGCAAGAATTCTCAATAGCACAGTTTTAAGACTGCAGCAAATGCATAAAATAGTAATGAGGTTCACTCTGGTTTCCTTTCTGATGAGTTAGTGCACTGTGAAACTCAAGCCAGTATGTTGAGCTTCCAATTTCATGTTTAAAAAGCCCTTTGCTACAATGGCATGTAGGATAATTCTGTTATAAGAAATGTGGTTCTCTAATTTCTAATAATTTGCAGCCAAAATGCAACCAGAATTTTTTTTTTACTTCCAATGTGTTCTGCACTATGAAATATGATTGCACAGTATTAATTTAAGGTGGGCATCTCTTATGAATATTACATGATAAACGTACAGTGACAGTCCTTACAGGTTTCTCAACCCTAAATTATAAAAGAAGAGACATATTAATTTTTCTACCATAAGAAAGGCTGAGCACCAAAGAATGGAGGCCTTTGAACTCTGGTGCCGGAGAAGACTCCTGCGAGTCCCCTGGACTGCAAGGTGATCCAACCGGTCAGTCCTAGAGGAGATCAACCCCGACTGCTCTTTAGAAGGCCAGATCCTGAAGTTGAAACTCAAGTACTTTGGCCATCTCATGAGAAGGAAGGACTCACTGGAGAAGAGCCTAATGCTGGGAAAGATGGAGGGCAAGAGAAGAAAGGGACGACAGAGAAGGAGGTGGCTGGAGGGAGTCACTGAAGCAGGAGGCGTGAGCTTCAATGGACTCCAGAAGATGGTAGAGGACAGGAAGACCTGGAGGGACGTCGTCCATGGGGTCGCAATGGGTCGGACACGACTTCACAACTAACAACAACAATTAATTCTAGCCATGAAGTTTTCTTCCCAATTGAGCAAATATACCAAAACATCAGACCATGGGAAGGAAAGTGTAAGAAAGTGAACCGCTTTTGAGACAAAAACATACATATAAAGAATAAGAGCAAATGAATAATCACAGCTTATGATTTTCACATGTGAGTTATAGAATATGCACATGAAATATTATGCTGATCAACAATGTATTATTGATTACTTAGTTTGGACATTTCTGCCATACGGCTGGGCAGCTGTTGGACAAAAATAAACGGTTAGATTTGAATTACTATTGCTAGTGCTGAAAGATCCTTATTTAAATATTCATTGTTTAAAAGAAACAGACTGAATTATCTACATTAACAGAATACAGATTCTTATACTCCTTAATATTAACTCACAACATTTTTCTTTTCCTTTATATCCAACCCATTCCTTCCCTTCGTTACAGTTCCTTTATTTTTTTATTCCTACACATTCTCAGAATGTTTGCTAAAAAACTAGAACTGTTTTCTGGAAAAACCATAGGAACTCTTAGTATTAAATGAACCAATGTTTTGCAGTGATTAATCTCTTTGAATAAGAGAATAATATTTAAACCTCTGGTGTCTCACTGAATATTTTTCCTGGTGGGCTCTTACGAAATGTACAGTACTTATTATAATCATGTTAAATGATTAAAAAAAAAACCTTTTAAATACTGACAAAATAAATAAATAAATAGAATATCATGGTTGGTTTACAGTGATATACATTATTTGCTGTTGTTTATGTTCGATGTCTTAATCTTCTTTTATTATTCAAAATGAACCTCAATGTTTTGGGCCTTTGTACTTGGAGAGTTTGTGGGAACGTAATGACTCCAAGCTAATTCCTCTCTGGACTCCACCCCTCTATCTCTACCTCTTCCATTCCTACATACTCAACCTCCTTGTTTTTGCAATATTATCAATATTGCACAAATATAATTTTAGCAGTTTCATCATTTTTGTGTTTTTGATATTGCTTTCTAAGACCACAGTATAAAGAACTTAAAATCAGATATCAAAATTATCTAGTTGGTATTGCTTTTCTGGAGAAATTCCAGCTTGTGCTTTATGTCCACTGAATGTGGATTATGGACTACATAGTAGTAGTAGTAGTAGTAGTAGTAGTAGTAGTAGTAGTAGTAGTAGTAGTAATAATAATAATAATAGTAATAATAAAGTTGGAAGGTACCTTGGAGGTCATCTAGTCCAACCCCCTGCTCAGGTAGAAAACCCTATACCATTTCAGACAGATGGCTGTCCAGTCTCTTCTTGAAAACTTCCATTGTTGGAGCATTCACCGCTTTTAGGGGCAGGTTGTTCCACTGGTTAATTGTTCTAACTGTCAGGAAGTTTCTCTTTAGTTCCTTGATTAGTTTCCATCCGTTGCTACTTGTCCTGCCTTCAGGGACCTTGGAAAATAGCTTGACTCCCTCTTCTTTGGGGCAACCCCTGAGATATTGGAAGACTGCTATCCTGTCCCCCCTCGTCCTTCTCTTCATTAAACTAGACAGACCCAATTCCAGCAGCCGTTCCTTATATGTTTTAGCCTCCAGTCCCCTGATCCTCTTTGTTGCTCTTCTCTGTACTCTTTCCAGACTCTCAGCATCTTTTTTACATCGCAGTGACCAAAACTGGATGCAGTATTCCAAGTGTGGCCTTACTAAGGCATTATAAAGTGGTATTAACACTTCACGTGATCTTGATTTTATCCCTCTGTTAATGCAGCCTAGCACTGTGTTGGCCTTTTTGGCAGCTGCAGCACACACGGCTGGCTCATATTTCAGTGATTGTCCACTAGGACTCCGAGTTCCCTCTCACAGTTACTACCATTGAGCAAGGTACCCCCTATACTATACCTGTGCATTTGGTTTTTCTTGCCTAAATGTATGCATAACAGTAGTTGCCACTTCTTAAGAATGACATTTTGAAAGAAAATCGTTATCCATCTTTGGCCTTCAACTCTTCAGACAATATACAAGTGTAGGCATTTAATATTTAATTAACAACTTTATTTTTATTTTTTTAAGCCATCTGTAAGTAGCTTCCTCACACTACTTGCAAAATTTCTGCCTTAGAATCCCACCTCAGATGGGGAGCACGAGATGTTCAAAAATCAGAAACATTTTTTGTTGTGTTGTGAAAATTAGTTTGGCTTTGGCTTTTTTAGGCATCTGCTTTTTTTAGGAACCTTAATTGGCCCTCATTAAGCATAAGATGTAGAGCCAGACTGTGTCCTCTTAGAGGCATTTTTAATGCACCCTATCTGTTCATAACAAGAACAGTGATAATTCTCCATAATTAAGTGGAACCATTTATAATTAGTCTATTTTGTCAGGAGATTTCCTGGCAGAAAGGTCTCGTAAAATTCATAACAAACTGAATCATAAGATGCCTTAATTAAAAAGAGTTGAGAGACAGGATATCTATAAATGATAAAGTCCCCAAATAGCTCTTTGAAAATTTCCATACTAATTTGCTTGTAAACCGTTGCAAGGACATATTTTAAGCATTAATGGAAGGAAAAACAATGGTGTACAGAAAAAAAATGCTGTTGTATTGAAAATATATAATTTATTGACATCGTAAGCCAGGGGGGTCTTCAAACGTGGCCCTTTTATGACTTGTGGACTTCAACTCCCAGAATTCCTCAGCCAGGCACACTGGATGAGGAATTCTGGGAATTGAAGTCCACAAGTCATAAAAGGGCCAAGTTTGAAGACCCCTGTTGCAAGCGAACGGGGGGCTCCTGCGATATGCATGCAGGTGTTAACATCTGCAAGAGCATTGTAATCAAAGCCCTGATTCCCTGTAAGAGTGTCCAAAAGGGTGGTGTTTGGGGGCTTTTGATCATGATGTCATGCTGACAGTCATTAACAAAAGTCCATGTAGAAATATGGCATATTCTACAGCTTATAAACTTAATAAATAAATAAATAAATAAATAAAAACATTACAATTGTCTCTAATTTACATGTTCCGAAAAGTTCCTCCATGAGCCATTGGGAAGAAATAAACAGATATCTGAGAAAGTGATCCTGCCTTTTATCATCAGTGACAATGAAAATGTCACTCACCATGTCCTCTTGGTCTCCAAGATTGCAGTACATTTTGTCAGAATAGAGCTGGGAGGGACCTTGGAGGTCATCTAGTCCAACCCTGTACCATTTCAGACAAGTAGCTGTCCACTCTCTTCTTTAAAACCTTCATCGAGGAAGCACCCACAATTTCTGGAGGCAAGCTGTTCCACTGGTTAATTGTTCTCACTGTCAGAAAGTTTCTCCTTAATTCCAGGTTGCTTCTCTCCTTGATTAGTTTCCATCCATTGTTTCTTGTCCTGCCTACAGGTGCCTTAGTAACTAAGTTGACACCCTCTTCTTTGTGGCAGCCTCTCAAATATTGGAATACTATCATGTCCCCCCTAGTTCTTCTTTTCTTTAGACTAGCCAAGACCAGATCCAAACCGTTCTTCATATGTTTTAGTCTCCAGGCCTTTAATCATCTTAGTTGCTCTTTTTTACACTTTTTCCAAAGTCTCAACATCTTTTTTTGTAATGTGATGACCAAAACTGGATGCAGTATGCCAGGTGTGATCTTACAAAGGATTTATAAAGCAGTACCAATACTTCAAATGATTTTGATTCTATGCCTCTGTTTATACAACCAAGGATTGTATTAGCCTTTTTGGCAGTTGCAGCACACTGCTGGCTCATGTTTAAGTGATTGTCCACTAGGACTCCAAGGTCCCTCTCACAGTTACTGTTTTTGACCCATGTTTCGCCTACTCTGTACTTGTACCTTTGGTTTTCCCTGCCTAAGTGTAAAACCTTGCTTTTCTCCACATGAAAATTCATTTTGTTAGAAAGAGCTCATTGTTCTAGACCAGGGGTAGGCAACCTTGGCTCTTTCATGACTCGTGGACTTCAACTCCCAGAATCCCTGAGGCAGCCACGCTGAGGGAAAAAGGGAGAGGTTTCCAAGCTGAGCCGTGCTGGCTCAGGAATTCTGGGAGTTGAAGTCCACGAGTCATAAAGCGGCCTAAGCCTAGGCCAGATGTAGGCCACCTTGGCTCTTTCATGACTCGTGGACTTCAACTCCCAGAATTCCTGAGCCAGCCATGCTGAGGGGAAAGGGAGAGGTTTCCAAGCTGAGCCATGCTGGCTCAGGAATTCTGGGAGTTGAAGTCCACGAGTCAGAAAGCGGCCTAGGCCTAGGCCAGAGGTAGGCAGCCTTGGCTCTTTTATGACTCGTGGACTTCAACTCCCAGAATTCCTGAGCCAGCCACGCTGAGGGGAGAGGTTTCCAAGCTGAGCCATGCTGGCTCAGGAATTCTGGGAGTTGAAGTCCACGAGTCATAAAAGAGCCAAGGTTGCCTACCCCTGTTCTAGAGTGTCAAGATCTTTTTGGATTCTACACTTGTCTTCTGGAGACAATGGACTCATTTTCTCTCTACTTCTCCTTCAACCTTGGGCAGCTCCATACTAGACTGCTGGGGCTCAGGGGTTTAGCAAGAGGAAGGGAGAATTCTGCGCTCCCAACAAAACTAGTCCATATGATTGGAGAACTGGCCAGAAAAATCCCACTACATTCTACTTCCCTTAATTTTGTTAGTGTGGGCGTGTCACATTTTCCAAGAGCCCATCTTTTTTTTTGTAAGCTTTAGTTTTGAAGTTTTAATATTCCACTGTGAATGATAATTGAAGCTGGCAGAGAAGTCACTGAGGAAAATCTCTGGAAAAATATAGATTGTCTCCCTGGTTGAGTCACACTGGTTGAGTCACGTAGATTATTGCAAAGCTATAAACAACTCCATTCCTAAAAGCTTGCCTTGCACAGCAAGCGAGGGTTACTTTTAGAAATTTAAGGGGGATAGAAAAAAAAAAAAGAATCTGAATGTTACAGATTTTCTGAGCAGGAGGCACAGGTTTGTGGAAAGTTTGAAGAACGCAGTGGGTTGCTAAAAGCTGAACATCTGGATCACTTGGTTCTTGGAGATTTCCTGACCTTGTGTCCTTGGACAAAATGATAGTATAAATAAAATAGCGGGCTAATTTTAACCTTATACAACTCAGCTAACAGAATAACAGAGTTGCAAGTGACCTTGGAAGTCTTCTAATCCAACCTGTGTTCATGCAGGAAGCCCTATACCATTTCAAACAAAAGGCTTTTTCATATGAAAAAGATGTTAAAATAGATGGTGTTAATTTGGGGACAACAGAATTAGATGAAACACTCACAGGAATGGAAGAAAAATGGATTAAAAAATGTACAGTTATCTACTACATATGGAGTTAGATGAGGAACAAGTGAAAGAGACAATGATAAAATGGACAGGGAATTTTGGATACACAATTGAATTAGATAGATGGCAGCAACTATGGGAAAGAAACTATAAATTGATAATGGCGACAGCATATAAAGAAAATATGTACAAAATGTTTTACAGATGGCACATGTCTCCAGAAAGATTAGCTAAAATGTTTAAGGACAGGTCTATGAAATGTTGGAAATGTCATCAGATACCAGGTTCCTTCTACCATATGTGGTGGACGTGTGCAGAAGCTAAAACTTATTGGAGTAAAATTAGAACATGGATAGAAAAGATGATACAACAACGTATAGAATTAAGACCAGAAATATTCCTATTGGGTATTCTACCAGGGAAATACAATAAAGAGAAAACATATTTAATTATTCATATAATCATGGCAGCTTGGATTGTGTTTGCACCAAACTGGAAAGCACTGAAAGCCCCCCCCCAGAGGGAGAGGTGATTGGGAAAATACTGGAATGTGCAGAAATGAATAGACTAACAATGACAATTAAAGATAAGACAGAGTCAGATTACTATGAAATCTGGGGAACTTTTTATGATTGGCTGAAAAGAGAATATGGTTAAAAGATAGTTAACATCAGTTTAGATGGAAGAAGAAGGAGCAGATAAGGAGGGAGACCCAGGTGACACAGTATTGAATAACTGGAGGTTGTATAAATATTTATAGAAGTATATACCGAGAAGGTTAGATAAATAGAAGTATTAATGTAAGAGAAAATTAATCTTATTGTATATAATACAGATAGGGAAATTTGGAGAGAGGAGTTGCTCGGACATTACCCCTGAATTGTATCTGAAGAGGGATGAGAGGGAAGAAAGGAGAGGAGAGAGAAAAGAGTAAAGGAGGGGAGAAGGAAGTAGGAAGGTTGGAGGAGAAGAGGAGAAGTGGGGAGAAAGGGGAGGAGAGTGGTGAAGGAAAGAGAAGAGAAGAAGAGGGAAGCAGGGAAGAGAAGAAAGGGAGAAAGAAGGTAGAGAAGAAGGAGTGTGGATACAGTGAAAGGGGAAATGGGCGAGCAACACCAAAAGTCATGGGTATGTATTTATTTCATTTTATTAAAAGTATCTTATATATGAATGTAAAAAGAATGTATGTTAACATCTCATAAATATCACGGTATATGTATCGGGGAGAGTTTGGAAAAATAAAAAAATTATTTAAAAAAAAAAGGCTGACTAATCTCTTCTTAAAAACTTCCAGTGTTTGAGTACCCACAACTTCTGGAGATAAGCCATTCCACGGATTCAGTATTCTCACTGTCAGGAAATTTCTCCTTAATTCTAGATTACTTCTCTCCTTGATTCTTTTCCATCCATTGCTTCTTGTCCGGCCTTCAGGCGCTTTGGGGACAACCATAACCTGGATGACTGAGAATCTCTGTAGACACATTATAGGTACAATCTCAAATATAAGTTTAAATAAAGCATCAGCAAACACCTGTATGTAAAGTGTGTGGACAATACCGTAGACAAGATAAAATATTAAATTAAGAGGAAACCATAATAAGATCACCATAACATGGAACTATAGAATTGCAATGGGATCAGTGATGGGATTCAACTGGTTCGCACCAGTTCGGCAGAACCGGTAGCTAAATTTTGCTGAATTTGGAGAACTGGCTGAATGCACGCTGCTTCCAGAAGTTCAGTCTAAGCCTGGGAGGCCTGCAGGAGGTCTCCCAGGCCTAGAACGGACCATCGGAAGTGTCTGGATGCCACTTCCGGAAGTCCATTCTAGGCCTTGGAGATTTGCAGGAGGCCTCGCAGGCCTAGAATGGTCCGCCGGAAGTGTGTGGATGCCACTTCTGGAAGTCCATTCTAGGCCTTGGAGGTTTGCAGGAGGCCTCGCAGGCCTAGAACGGCCTGCTGGAAGTGCGTGGATGCCACTTCTGGAAGTCCGTTCTAGGCCTCAGAGGCCCAGTCTGCATCAAATAAGAGACTTGGTTGTTCAGGTATTTGAATCCCACTACTGAATGGGATAGATTATTATTTGATATCTAAGGAAGTGGACCATCTACCTGCTTTTAGGTATAGCTGTGATTAGATAATCTCAGATGCCTTGAAATCTCCTGAAGAGACAATCGTGAACTCTATGTGTTATTATTGTGGGCTCTCAGCCCACGTAAACATCTTTGCCTTAGTTCTGGCATGGCCAGTCCTGATTCTGTTCACATGGCTCCATATTTTTCGGGGGAAGCTGCATTCCTTGAAATGGAAGGCTCTGGAATGGTGTTCTGGTTGAAAAGACCTGGTTCAGCTTGATCTGAGGAGAAAAACGGAATGAGTTTCTCAGAAAGTTTCATTCCTGGAAGGGTAAATTTTGTACATCCCTGAAAATAAATGCTGAAAATTAAACTTAACTGAGGTTGAGCGCTAGAGATAAACCCTTCATCAGCCACACAATCAGACATACAAAAATATTATTCTACCAGGAGAAATCCAAACCCACATTTACTCAGCTTGGTAGTAAATATTTGACTTCAGATTCTTAACCCTTTGTTCAACTTCTCAGCTTGACCTAGCAGAAGACTCCTAAATGTGAGAATGGAAGGGAAGGGAAGGGAACACAATCAAATGGAACAGAACAGAACAGAATAGAATGCAGGATAGACTAGACTAGACTAGATTAGACTAGACTAGATAGCAGAATGAAAAATGGAATGGACTAGAGCAGAGCAGAGAAAAGCAGAACAGAACATAATAGAATAGAATATTAGAATAGAATAGTCTATATAGACTAGACTAGACTAGACTAGAGCAGAGCAGAGCAGAGCAGAGCAGAAAAATAGAATAGAATAGAATAGAATAGAATAGAATAGAATAGAATAGAATAGAATAGAATAGAATAGAATAGAATGGAATGGAATAGAATGGAATAGAATGGAATGGAACGGAATGGAACGGAACGGAACAAAACAGAACAGAATAGAATAGAATACAAAATGGAATAGAATAGAATATGGAATGGAACAGAATAGAATGAAATGGAACGAAACAGAACAGAACAGAACAGAGGATAGAATAGACTAGAGACTAGACTAGACTAGACTAGACTAGACTAGACTAGACTAGACTAGACTAGACTAGACTAGACTAGACTAGATGAAGAAGTCATTTTTAAGATTTGCTGCAATCCAAGATGCTCTGAAGTGCTAGTCCAGACTTCGGAGGGCTAGAAAGTCTTTTAACGTTTTTGAAGTATGCTTCTTTGCAGTAGATACATCTAGGATGCATGTCCTCTGCCAGGCAAGAAATTTAAATAGGAGGTTATAAAGAAAATTAACAGCTCTGTTCCTCTACAAGTCCACCCTGCAATTGGAGAACTTAAAGCTGGGCTCTTTATTATAGGTTTACGGAAACTGCCGAAACCATGAACTATATTTAAGGGAAACCTCAAGTCCAAAGCGGCATCTTACATACGCTCCAGAGCTGGCAGCTCCCAACTGCACATATTATAATTTTCGTGGCTGTAGCAAATGATACGTTAGACTCACAAAGAGTTGGGACAAAAGACTCTCTTGTGTTTTCTTTACAATGACTCAGCACAGAAAACAAACTGATCCCTGAAGCCTTCCAGCTGCATTTATCTGTAGGTGTAAGGGGGGAAAAAAACAACCCATGCCCCAAAGAATATATTGTTTCAGGGTTGCAGTTTATCCTGGATCCAATCTACATCCTTGCTTTGCTTTATTTCTATATTCTGGCCTGATCCAAAGCACTTAGCATCTGTAGAAATGAAATAGGAGTGGGATTAAATTGCTGATTACAATTTTTGCTTTGTATTAGTTACAGTAGAAGGAGAGGTTTTTTTACTTTTCTATCTGTTGTCACAGCAAGACAGTGTTCTCTGTTGGTTACCATATCAAGGAGAAGCATTCAAAACCTTAGAACAAAATTTTCTCCCTGGCCAGATTTAAACACATTTTTACATAGTGCTTTTTTTTTTTGTTTCTTTTTCCTTGTAAATTTTTTTATTGATTTTAAAATTATAAATATAACAAAGAATCGATATAAAAACTCAACTGAATAAAATCATATACAACTTTTTCCAAACCCAAAAAACAAAACATATATCATACTTAAATAATACCAATACCATATTACAGTTGAGAGAATTATAAACCCCCTTCACCCACCCGACTTCCCAAAGTGTTGTTGTTTGTTGCGAAGTCTTGTCCGACCCCTTGCGACCCCATGGACAACGTTCCTCCAGGCCTTCCTGTCTTCTACCATCTTCTGGAGTCCATTGAAGCTCACGCCTCCTGCTTCAGTGTCTCCATCCAGCCACCTCATCCTCTGTCGTCCCCTTCTTCTTCTCTTGCCCTCAATCTTTCCCAGCATCAGGCTCTTCTCCAGTGAGTCCTTCCTTCTCATGAGGTGGCCAAACTACTTGAGTTTCAACTTCAGGATCTGGCCTTCTAAATAGCAGTCGAGGTTGATCTCCTCTGGGACTGACCGGTTTGATCGCCTTGCAGTCCAGGGGACTCGCAGGAGTCTTCTCCAGCCCCAGAGTTCAAAGGCCTCCATTCTTTGGCGCTCAGTCTTTCTTATGGTCCAACTTTCACAGCCATACATTGCAACTGGGAAAACCCTGGCCTTGACTATACGCACTTTTGTTGGCAGGGTGATGTCTCTGCTTTTTAGTATGCTGTCTAGATTTGCCATGGCTTTCCTCCCCAGGAGCAAGCGTCTTTTAATTTCTTGTGCTACTGGGATGGAAATAATTCCCTGACATTGTAAGTGTGTTTATTTTATCAGTAACTACCCCTGGTCAAGAATACTTGATGCGCAAAAATGGAAGGATACTTCAATCCCCACCATGGATGAATGGTTGCAAAAGCTGAGGGAGTCAGCAGAGATGGCAAAATTGACTGCTTTGATAAAAAAAAAGGGGGGGAAACAAACCACAATTACATTTGTTTCTACTTGGAATCCGCTTCTGGACTTTGTGCTTGAGGTGGAAAAAAAATGAAACTTTGCTTTTTGGGTTGTTGGCTGTAAGCACCCACCCACCCCCCTAGACAAGGAAATACTTGGGGGGGGGGTATTAAAAAGGACAGAATGTTATATTTAGGCAAAGACAGCCCCGAGTCTCCTTCCCCCAAGCAGAAACCAAGCAGGTCCACTTTTGGAAACACAGATGTGATAATCCTTTCAGAAAAGTTGTAGCCAGGAAGCTAGAAGCTAATGGGATTAGAAAGACAAAGATCCCTGGAACCAACAGCCCGTCACCCGAAAAATCCAACACAGGACATAGCCCTCAGCCACAGCCACAGGGAAGCAGGCTATGACCCTTAGGACATAATAGGATTAACCCACCGCCATCAGAATACTAGAAGGGCACGTTCAAAACGTCAGCTCAAAGTTCATGCCCCAGGAACAACTCTAAACACAAAAGCCCAAGAAGGTATAAAAACCCACCATGCCCAGATCCTCATTTCTGTCTGGCTCTGCTCTTCAACCTTCTTTCTAAAGCAACCTCCATTTTGTTTATTCCCGGCTTGGACTGGACCCTGATGAAGATTTTTCTTTCAACAGGGTTTTATTGATGAAATAGATCTGCTGTTACAGAAATGGCTAGTTTATACTATTTTGTAAAAGTAAAAAGTTGAACTTCGATGCTATTTCTTATTCTCTTGCATCAAAGAAAGCCGGAAGTCAATGCTTTTTCTTTCTTTTTCCTTTCTTCCCTACACTTTTGTTTTCCCTGTTTCCTCCCCTACATTTCCCATTATTTGCTTTTGTATTTTTGTGTTTTATATTATAAACTAATATAAGAGGGACTTTATGAGAGGGACCTCGGAGTCCTAGTGGACAATCACTTAAATGGGAGCCAGCCATGTGCTGCAGCTGCCAAAAAGGCCAAAACAGTGCTAGGCTGCATTAACAGAGGGATAGAATCAAGATCACGTGAAGTAATAATACCACTTTACAAGGCCTTGGTAAGGCCACACTTGGAATCCGGCATCCAGTTTTGGTCACCACGATGTAAAAAAGATGTTGAGACTCTAGAAAGAGTGCAGAGAAGAGCAGCCAAGATTATTAGGGGACTGGAGGCTAAAGCATATAAGGAACGGCTGCTGGAATTGGGTCTGTCTAGTTTAATGAAGAGAAGGACGCGGGGGGACAGCATAGCAGTCTTCCAATATCTCAGGGGTTGCCACAAAGAAGAGGCAGTCAAGCTATTCTCCAAAGTGCCTGAAGGCAGGACAAGAAGCAACGGATGGAAACTAATCAAGGAGAGAAGCAACCTAGAACTAAGGAGAAACTTCCTGACAGTTAGAACAATTAACCAGTGGAACTACCTGCCTCCAGAAGCAGTGAATGCTCCAACCACTGGAAGTTTTTAAGAAGAGACTGGACAGCCATTTGTCCGAAATGGTATAGGGTTTCCTGCCTGAGCAGGGGGTTGGACTAGATGTCCTCTAAAATCCCTTCCAACTTTATTATTATTATTATTATTATTATTATTATTATTATTATTATTATTATCATCATTATCATCATCATCATCATCATCATCATCATCATCATCAGATCTGCCTTGCAAAACCACACACAATGAAAGCTTAAGATAGTATGTGTGTGTCACAGCAAGTTTATTCTACCAAGCATAATTTGTTTTATGTTCACAGCCTGATTGGGTCCTTCAGCTCATATAACCAGACAACCTGGCTTCCTTCATTAGCTGGAGGACTAAGGCACTGAGAAAGCAAGGTAAAATCCAGCTTGGCCATTTTCACAAGCTGCAGCAATTTGTCTTTCCTTCCCTTTCTCCCCGAGTTTTTAATGCAGAATAAATCATTTTCCTAGAATGATTTAACGGAGGGATCTTTCACCCCCTTCCTGAGTGGGCAATTATTGTGGCCCTGTTTCTAATAGCCGGCGATGCCACCCAAATAATGCATAAGCCTATGTCAAAAGCAAATGTTGCCAGCTTGCCCTCATGTGGCAGGATCATGTATATTCATCAAGGCAACTGTTTGGCTTTGAATAGTGCTATGCATATCTCACTATACTTGCTTAAGTGTAGCAGTGCTTCCGGACAAAGTCTTTTTTGACTTGATTCAGGAGAATCTTGCAAGGTTTTCCCGATTCCGTTCATAACTCTTCTTATTGTTTTCCGATTCCATTCATAATAATAATAATAATAATAATAATAACAACAACAACAATAATAACAATAATAATAAGTTGGAAGGGACCTTGGAGGTCATCTAGTCCAAACCCCTGCTCAGGCAGGAAACCCTATACCATTTCAGACAAATGGCTGTCCAGTCTCTTCTTAAAAACTTCCAGTGTTGGAGCATTCACCGCTTCTGGAGGCAGGTTGTTCCACTGGTTAATTGTTCTCACTGTCAGGAAATTCCTCCTTAGTTCCAGGTTGCTTCTCTCCTTGATCAGTCTCCATCCGTTGCTTCTTGTCCTGCCTTCAGGCGCCTTGGAAAATAGCTTGACTCCCTCTTCTTTGTGGCAGCCCCTGAGATACTGGAAGGCTGCTATCATGTTCTCCCCTCGTCCTTCTCTTCATTAAGCTAGATATACCCAATTCCAGCAACCGTTCCTTATATGTTTAAGCCTTCAGTCCCCTGATCCTCTTTGTTGCTCTTCTCTGTACTCTTTCTAGAATCTCGACGTCTTTTTTACATCGTGGTGACCAAAACTGGATGCCGTATTCCAAGTGTGGCCTTACCAAGGCCTTGTAAAGTGGAATTAACACTTCACGTGATCTTGATTCTATCCCTCGGTTAATGCAGCCCAGCACTGTGTTGGCCTTTTTGGCAGCTGCTGCACCCGGCTGGCTCCTATTTAAGGGATTGTCCAGTAGGACTCCCAGTTCCCTCTCACAGTTACTACTATTGAGCCAGGTACCCCCTATAACTCTTCTTATTGTTTTCTCTATCAGTGCTTCCATCATTTCCTTTTTAAAAAAGTAGCTTTGGTGTGTCTGGTTTGGGAATAGCAGCAGGAACCCTTTTCCAATACAGGTAATCCTCGACTTAACGATCATAACTGAGCCCAAAATTTCTGTCATTCAGTAAGACATTGTGCAGTGAGTCTTGCCACGGTCGTTGAGTGAATCACTTCAGTTGATCAGTCAGCCACCCGGTTATTAAGTGAATATGGTTCTCCCCCCCCCATTGATTTTGCTCATCGCAAGGTGACAGTTCTGGTCACCGCACCTCAAGAAGGATATAATGGAACTGGAAAAGGTGCAAAAAAGGGCAAGAAGAACGATCAACGAAATGGAGCGCCTCCCTTATGAAACCAGATTGCAACGCCTTGGTCTCTTCAGCCTTGAAAGACGGCGTTTAAGGGGTGACTTGATCGAAGTGTATAAAATCATGCATGGGATAGAAAAGGTGGATAGAGAAAAATTCTTTTCTCTATCACACAATACTAGGACAAGGGGGCACTCCCTAAAGCTCATAGCTAAGAAAGTGAGGACAAATAAAGGGAAATATTTCTTCACCCAGAGGGTCGTTGATTTATGGAATTCACTTCCTGAAGGAGTCGTGACAGCTGTCAGCCTTGACAGCTTCAAGGCAGGGTCAGACAGATTCATGGAGGCCAAGTGTATCGGTGGTTATTAAAACGGATGTCCATGTGCCGCCTCTATGTTGGTTGAGGCAGGCAGGATTCCCTTGAGTCCCATTTGTTGGGGGTCAAGGGAAAAGGAGGGTTTTGCCTTCTCTTTCTGCTCAAGATCCCCATGTACAATTGGTGGGCCACTGTGTGACACAGAATGCTGGACTCGATGGGCTTTGGCCTGATTCAGCATGGCTCTTCTTATGTTCTATGTTCTTAAGGTTGCAAAAGAGATCACGTGACCCTGGGACATAGCAACGGTCATCGGCTTGAACCCGTTGACAAGAATCTGAATTTTGATCACACGATCATGGGGAATGCTGCAATGGTCGTAACTGTGAAAAAAACAGTCATAAATAAGTTTTTTTTTGTTACTTTAAACAATCCCTAAGTGAAGTTGAGAACGACCTCTATGGCAATTCATGAGTGTCTTTCAAAGATGCATGAAGTCAGCCTGCAGGGGGCACAGTTAGCCAACATTTCTCTGGGATCCCATTCCCCTTTTATCTTCCTTTAACTAAAGAGTATTTCTCATCGAGTGTCCCATGGATCAACACTTTGCTAAAGAAATCAAACCAGAACACCTATCCCTTGTTGCCAGCTCTTTGCTCCTGGCATCCAAAGATCTTTACCATTTGCATTTGCATTCTGTTTAGAGAGTCGCTGAGGCCACTTGGAGGTTTGTCTGTGTCCTCCAGGTCACCTGTGTAGTGCAAATGGGGGGGGGGGTGGAGCCTTCCACACAGTCCTTTCAGCAGCTCCACGAAGGCTCCACACTCATTTGCACCACTCAGGTCACCCGGAGGACACAGACAAGCCCCCAAGTGGCCTCAATGACTCTCCAAACGGATGCAAATGACCAGCTGTCTGCAAGGACAGTTCGTACTGCTCCCTCCCTCCTAGCTTTCTGAAAACTTTTAAAAACACATCTATGCAGACAGGCTTGGGGCTTGTGAGCTGCGCTCTGCCCCTGGGCCTTTGATTGGGACTGTATGTTGTATGAGTGGGTATAGTTTTATTGTTTTTTATATTGTATATTATTATTTTAACTAATTTATATTTTGTACTTGTATTATTTGCTGTGAGCCGCCCTGAGTCTGAGGAGAAGGGCGGCATATGTCAAAGTAAAGTAAAGTAAAGTAAAGTAAAGTAAAGTAAAGTAAAGTAAAGTAAAGTAAAGTAAAGTAAAGTAAAGTAAAGTAAAGTAAAGTAAAGTAAAGTAAAGTAAAGTAAAGTAAAGTAAAGTAAAGTAAAGTAAAGTAAAGTAAAGTAAAGTAAAGTAAAGTAATAATAATAATAATAATAATAATAATAATAATAATAATAATAATAATAATAATAATAATAATAATAATAATAAAGTTGGAGGGGACCTTGGAGGTCATCGAGTCCAACCCCCTGCTCAGATAGGAAATCTTATACCATTTCAGAAAAATGGCTGTCCAGTCTCTTCTTGAAAACTTCCAGTGTTGGAGCATTCACAGCTTCTGGAGACAGGTTGTTCCACTGGTTAACTGTTCTAACTGTCAGGAAGTTTCTCCTTAGTTCTAGGTTGCTTCTCTCCTTGATGAGTTTCCATCCGTTGCTTCTTGTCCTGCCCTCAGGCGCTTTGGAAAATAGCTTGACTCCTTCTTCTTTGGGGCAGCCCCTGAGATATTGGAAGACTGCTATCATGTCCCCCCTCATCCTTCTCTTCGTTAAACTAGACATACCCAATTCCAGCAGCCTTTCCTTATATGCTTTAGCCTCCAGTCCCCTAATCATCTTTGTTGCTGTTCTCTGCACTTTTTCTAGAGTCTCAACATCTTTTTTATGTCGTGGTGACCAAAACTGGATGCCGTATTCCAAGTGTGGCCTTACCAAGGCCTTGTAAAGTGGTATTAGTACTTCACGTGATCTTGATTCTATCCCTCTGTTAATGCAGCCCAGCACTGTGTTGGCTTTTTTGGCAGCTGCAGCACACGGCTGGCTCATATTTAAGTGATTGTCCACTAGGACTCTGAGATCCCTCTCACAGTTACTACTGTTGAGCAAGGTACCCCCTATACTATACCTATATATTTGGTTTTTCTAATTTGAATTTTTAATCAGGAAATTCAGAAATTACAGTGTAAATTGCTAAATGAAGGAGTTGCCAGAAGCAGGTGTTTCTGGATGGAAACAACAGGATGATGTTGTAATTAACGGGAATTTTCTTGTTGTTTTTGTTAGTTGCGAAGTCGTGTCCGACCCATCGCGACCCCATGGACAACGTTCCTCCAGGCCTTCCTGTCCTCTACCATCTTCTGGAATCCATTTAAGCTCATGCCTACTGCTTCAGTGACTCCATCCATCCACCTCATTCTCTGTCGTCCCTTTCTTCTATCAAACCGGTCAGTCCTAGAGGAGATCAACCCCGACTGCTCTTTAGAAGGCCAGATCCTGAAGTTGAAACTCAAGTCCTTTGGCCACCTAATGAGAAGGAAGGACTCACTGGAGAAGAGCCTCATGCTGGGAAAGATGGAGGGCAACAGAAGAAGGGGATGACAGGAATTTTCTAAAAATTCCATTAATCATCTTTGTTAATCCCACTGATGCTGTCATATATGTTCTTGTACTATTAATAGAAATTATTATGTCCAACAAAAAAGGATAATAAAGTTGTGGTTTGGTTTTCAGGAGCAGTGCAAAACAGAATTAGGTCAGCATGCTCCAACTAACTTTTAAATCCAGGGAATGTTTAAAAAGGATGATCCACGTAGCTTTTTCTTAGTAGAAATCTATTGATCTGGGTAGTGAAAGCGATTACAGTAGGATCAAAGCAAACACATTCTCAGCAAAATCAAAACTGCAGATATAATCAAGATTTAATAGCCCAAAGAAGAGAAAGAAAAGAATAATCGTGCATTCATTAAAGATTCTGTATGACATTTGACAGTATCAGACTCTGGGGAGATACGAAAGAGACTGACTAAATCTGATCACTTTTGCTATTTCTTAAATTTCTAACTGGGCTGCAAATATATGAATGACCAGTAGGTGGCAACATTATCTTTCTGTATCTCTTTTTGCTGTCCTCTACTGTATCTCTTTGCTGTCCTCTACTGGTTATCTAGAATTTTGCAGCTGAGATATAATAGAGGTATTATTTCCCCTTTATTTACGTTCATCTTCAATCTACATACATTTACTCTGAAGTAGGCTGAATAAATCTGATCACTTTTGCTATTTCTTAAATGTCTAACTTGGCTGCAAATATATGAATGACCAGTAGGTGGCAACATTAGCTTTCTGTATCTCTTTGCTATCCTCTACTGTGTCTCTTTGCTGTCCTCTGCTGGTTATCTAAAATTTTGCAGCTGAGATATAATACAGGTATTATTTCCCCTTTATTTACACCCATCTTCAATCTACACACATTAACTCTGAAGTAGGCACTATTGAGGCTTATTTGCTAAAAAAAAAAAAAAAAAGTTACACAGAATGGCAACCTGTTTCCCAGAAAAGTTCAAGAGATTTTTGCAAAAGAAAAGAAAAAATGTTGTAGGCAGTATCAGGTTAAGAATTAAAACAGGCCACAGTCTTTGAGGTTCTCTTTGATGATTATATCTGTTACAGCATCAAACACGAACTTGACGTTCTGCGTGTCTGTCGCACAAGTCATGTGGGCATAGATCTCCTTCTCTTCTTTTTTGATATTCAGGTCTAAAAATTGTTTCTGAATATAATTTCCAGCCTCTTCAAAAGTGTTGGGTCCTGCTTAGAGAGAAACACAAAGGCAACTCTTCATAAAATACATTGTGGCCTGGAACGCCTTGTTCTTTTCTTATCCGCACACCAATGTTTTTATTTCAACCCCAAATCAAGAAATGTCTATGGAGACTCTCAGTCTATCCAGGTGCTTTTTAATTCATTTTTTTTTACAGCTTGCTAGCTACCTTGAAAGCAAGCTTCACGTAAAGCCATGTAAAAGGTCATAAAGCGGGGACTCTCCCATGGCCAAGCATGATAGGTAGGCTGCGTTATAGTGGCAAATCAAGGACTGCCCATATATTTCTGGGCACTTTGATCACCTTTTTTATTATGATAAAGGATCAGACTCTCTCGTCATTTTCAGATTGTGATTTATCTTTTGCATCTCGCTCTTTATTCTCACATGACACAGTGTGAGTTACAGATCCTTTCGCCATATCTCGTTGGTGGTATCTAAAGTAGCATTCCTACCTAGAACCCCTTACAGTAAAAAAAAAACCCCAGGCATGCAGTTCTCTAGGTGAACCAAAAATGCAGTTCTCAGAATCCTGATGTCTTTAGTTCTTCGTCCCTATTAGTCTTCCCAGGGGCTCTTAGGCCACCCAAGACGCTCCAATGGGGAAGACGTCACCAGAAGAAGGTCCATCTCCAGACCGGAGGGAATATAGAATATAATAGGGTTTCCTGCCTGAGCAGGGAGTTGGACTAGAAGACCTCCAAGGTCCCTTCCAACTCTTTCAAATTATTACTATTACTACTACTACTACTACTACTACTACTACTACTACTACTACTACTATTATTACTATTACTATTACTATTACTATTACTATTACTATTACTATTACTATTACTATTACTATTATTGATCATCGCACAGTCAGAAAGATGTTCAGACTGGATTTGGCATTATTACTATTATTATTATTATTATTATTATTATTATTATTATGGATCATTGCACAGTCAGCTAGATGTTCAGACTGGATTTGGCATTATTATTATTATTACTATTATTATTATTATTATTATTATTATTATTATTATTATTATTGATCATCACACAGTCAGCCAGATGTTCAGACTGGATTTGGCATTATTATTATTACTATTATTATTATTATTATTATTATTATTATTATTATTATTATGGATCATCGCACAGTCAGCCAGATGTTCAGACTGAATTTGGCGTTATTATTATTATTATTATTATTATTATTATTATTATTATTATTATTATTATTATTATGGATCATCACACAGTCAGCCAGATGTTCAGACTGGATTTGGCATTATTGTTGTTGTTGTTGTTGTTATTATTATTATTATTATTATTATTATTATTATTATGGATCATTGCACAGTCAGCCAGATGTTTAGACTGGATTTGGCATCATCATCATCATCATCATCATCATCATCATCATCATCATTATTATTATTATTATTATTATTATTATTATTATTATTATTATGGATCATCGCACAGTCAGCCAGATGTTCACACTGGATTTGGCATTTTGTCTACCTATTGAGTCTTTACCCAGTACCTGGGATAGGCAGATGTGGATGTTTGAGGGTATTACAAATATCGTCGCAGGATGGAAGCAGTTCCTAGTATGGCTGCCTTTTGCAATTGACTAATGGCGAATTTGTCAATGCCGATGATGGTGTTCAAGTGGTGCTCCAGTTGTTTTGGGATTACACCCAAGGCGCCTATTACTATTGCTACTACCCTTGCTTGCCTTTGCCACAGTCTTTCTATTTCTATTTGTAGGTTTTTGTATTTTGTTACCTTCTCCAGTTCTTTCTCGTCTATTCTGCTGTCTCCAGGCACTGCCACGTCCACTATCCAGACTTTTTTGTCCTTCTTATCGACAATTGTTAAGTCCGGGGTGTTATGTTGCAGGTGCTTGTCTGTTTGGATGATGATGATGATGATGATGATGATGATGATGATGATCATCATCATCATCATCATCATCATCATTATCATCATCACCCATGATCTCCATAGAATTTTGCCCAAAGAAGCCAGATAGATTTACCATCATATTCTGGAAAGCAGACACGGAGTTGTACTTTTGTGATTTTTTCTTGGAAGAGGTCTTTCTTATTGAGAAACAGCACAATCGAAGTGCTGGCAAAGCATTCGTGGTTACAGATGCTGCTGAAGAGGCGGAGGCTTTCATGCATTCGATTCTGCCAGAGGGAAAAACAAGGAGGCGGTTAGATTGTCCTGTTATTCCTGACATCTCCTGTGAAGGAAAACAGTCCGGCTGATTAGCTTCTTCCAGCAAAGCGGAAAAAAAAATGCTGGTGAAGGTTCTGAGGAAGTCCAGGGTATCCTTTCCACCCAGGTAGCAAATCCCGCTCTCTTTCTCCTTCCGCTTACCACGTCCTCATCTTCCACCAGGACCAAGTCATAGGCACTGAGGGCCGCACAGAAGATAATGCAGGTCACTCCTTCAAAGCAGTGGATCCACTTCTTCCTCTCCGATCTCTGTCCGCCCACATCAAACATCCTATGGAATGAAACCGCGGTTAATAAGATGATCACTGTGTTCCTGGTGTGTGCTGTTAACACATTTCAGAGGGAGGGATGGAGGAAGGAAGGAAGGAAGGAAGGAAGGAAGGACAGGAAAGGAAGGGAGGGTGAATAAAGAAAGAAAGAGAAAGAAAGAAAGAAAGAAAGAAAGAAAGAAAGAAAGAAAGAAAGAAAGAAAGAAAGAAAGAAAGAAAGAAAGAGGGAGGGAGGGAGGAAGGAAGGACAGGAAAGTGAGGGAGGGAGGGAGGAAGGGAAGGAAGGGAGGGAGAGGAAAGAAGGAAGAACAGGAAAGGGAGGGAGGGAAGGAAGGAAGGAGGGAAGGAAAGAAAGAAAGAAAGAAAGAAAGAAAGAGGAAAGGGAGGGAGGGAGGAAGGGAAGGAAGGGAGGAAGGAAGGACAGAAAAGGAAAGGAAGGGAGGGAGAAGGGGGAATGAAGAAAGAAAGAAAGAAAGAAAGAAAGAAAGAAAGAGGGAGGCAGGGAGGGAGGAAGGAAGGACATGAAAAGGGAGGGAGGGAAGGAAGGAAGGAAAGAAAGAAAAAGGAAAGGGAGGGAGGAAGGACAGGAAAGGGAGGGAGGGAAGGAAGGAAGGAAGGAAAGAAAGAAAGAGGAAAGGGAGGGAGGGAGGGAAGAAGGGAAGGAAGGGAGGAAGGAAGGAAGGACAGGAAAGGGAGGGAGGGAAGGAAGGAAGAAAGAAAGGAAGGAAGGAAAGAAAGAAAGAACGAAAGAGGAAAGGGAGGGAGGGAGGAAGGGAAGGAAGGGAGGGAGGAAGGGAAGGTAATGAGGGAGTGGGTGAATGGAGGGAGGGAGGGAAGGAAGGCCAGGAAAGGGAGGGAGGGAAGGAAGGAAGAAAGAAAGGAAGGAAAGAAAGAAAGAAAGAAAGAAAGAAAGAAAGAAAGAAAGAAAGAGGAAAGGGAGGGAGGGAGGAAGGGAAGGAAG
>JARGCV010001007.1:82500-152500 GCA_034064705.1 Bothrops alternatus
AACAAACGGTCTTCTAAGCAGTCGCAGGTAGCTATCATAGAAGAGTGGGTGTAAGGATCCTCTTTGATTTCCATAACGGATAAATAGATATCCTGGGTTTCGTAAGATCATAACACGCTAGCTAATCTTGAGAGATCACACATGGTTAATTGTATGTGCTCACGTTCTTCAGCAGGAGGATGGATCTGATGCAACTTGTGTACATTTTAGCAGGCCGTAGGTGCAGAGAGAGGGTTGTCAAATCTGTGTAAAGGGATTGATCGCTGACCTTCCGGATGGCATGAAAGAGATGTTAAGAAGAAACTAGGAGAAGTGATTGCGCAGTCCAGGAATTGGAGGAAGCAGGAGAAAGAAATTCAAATAAACCCACCTTGAATTATTAAATTTAAGAAGAGACAGAAAGAAACTCGGATTGGCTGTCAGAACTGTGTTATTATACCTACAACAATCATGTAGCATTTCTGAAATCCACTCCGTTCCGTTCCGTTCCGTTCCGTTCCATTCCATATTTTCTATTCTATTCTATTCTATTCTATTCTATTCTATTCTATTCTATTCTATTCTATTCTATTCTATTCTATTCTATTCTATTCTATTCTATTCTATTCTATTCTATTCATCCCTCTATTCTGTTCTATTCTATTCTATTCTATTCTATTCTATTCTATTCTATTCTATTCTATTCTATTCTATTCTATTCTATTCATCCCTCTATTCTGTTCTGTTCTGTTCTGATCTGATCTGTTCTGTTCTGTTCTATTCTATTCTATTCTATTCTATTCTATTCTATTCTATTCTATTCTATTCTATTCTATTCTATTCTATTCTATTCTATTCTATTCATCCCTATATTCTATTCTATTCTGTTCTGTTCTGTTCTGTTCTGTTCTGTTCTGTTCTGTTCTATTCTATTCTATTCTATTCTATTCTATTCTGCTATGCTATGCTATGCTATGCTATGCCATGCCATGCCATTCCATTCCATTCCATTCCATTCTATTCCATTCTATTCTATTCTATTCTATTCTATTCTATTCTATTCTATTCTATTCTATTCTATTCTATTCTATTCATCCCTATATTCTATTCTGTTCTGTTCTGTTCTGTTCTATTCCTTCTTCTCTTCTCTTCTCTTCTCTTCTCTTCTCTTCTCTTCTCTTCTCTTCTCTTCTCTTCTCTTCTCTTCTCTTCTCTTCTCTTCTCTTCTCTTCTCTTCTCTTCTCTTCTCTTCTTTTCTCTTCTATTCTATTCTATTCCTTCTTCTCTTCTCTTCTCTTCTCTTCTCTTCTCTTCTCTTCTCTTCTCTTCTCTTCTCTTCTCTTCTCTTCTCTTCTCTTCTCTTCTCTTCTCTTCTCTTCTCTTCTCTTCTCTTCTCTTCTCTTCTCTTCTCTTCTCTTCTCTTCTCTTCTCTTCTCTTCTCTTCTCTTCTCTTCTCTTCTCTTCTGGGAACCCAACAGAGTTGTACCCAAAGGGACCTAAATATTGATAGACTTACTTCATTTGTTTCCCAATAGTGCTCTTGCCTGATTCACCAGCTCCTGCAAGAAAGAAAACAAGTGTAAATATGACATACGGACGTGAACTAAATTGTCTTAAATTGAGCTATAGCTTTATTGGCTCAACAGATTTCCTCTTAGCCAGGGTTTGAAAAGCCACTTCAAATCTTAATTTGAATTTCTATCTTCCCTTAGGTGTATCTCTAGTCAAAACAGCGTGCTCTGGTTGCTGTTAAATATTCCTTTATTTGTCTGCCCAAACATCTGCCTGTTTTTTAGCATTTCGATTTACATGTAAGTAATTTGCCCCTAATTTGGTCAATTGGATAACAAGAAAGCATCAGTCATATGGAAAGCACCCCTTGGGGTGAAACAAACAACGCATGGCCAAGAAAGCATCACTTTCCAACTCGGTGAATATGCAATTTATCATAATTATTTTGCAATGGCTAATTTCATAGATAGGATGACAATTTTGTCAACATTCTGCTTTTGCACCTGCAACTTGGCAAACAGGAAACCAGCCCCTGTTTAAATGCATTTTGGAAGGGGGACAGAACTGATCCCCAGTAATTTTGTTTGTACTATAGAGCAGAAACACCTGCCCCCCAAAATATCATGTACATGCAAAATACATGGAAAGCTAGAGGATTACAGTATAGATAATAGAATAGAATAGATCAGAATAATAAAGTTGGAAGGGACCTTGGAGGTCTTCTAGTCCAACCCCTGCTCAAGCAGGAAATCCTATACCATTTCAGACAAATGGCTGTCCAGTCTCTTCTTGAAAATTTCCAGTGTTGGAGCATTCACCGCTTCTGGAGGCAGGTTGTTCCACTGGTTGATTATTCTAACTGTCAGGAAATTTCTCCTTAGTTCTAGGTTGCTTCTCTCCTTGCTTAGTTTCCACCTGTTGCTTCTTGTCCTGCCTTCAGGTTCTTCAGAGACTGGGCTGACCCAAATGTATTTGAAAGCCAAGGCTAGGAAGAGCACAACTAATATTTTTTTTCACTTTAGCCTGTTAGTGTGACATGAGTTCTGATGTTCACCTTCCCGAAAAAATAGAGAAGAATTAAAATCTCCCAAGACCAAGATTGCTGTGAAAGATTGAGGGCAACAGAAGAAGGGGACGACAGAGAATGAGGTGGCTGGAGGGAGTCACTGAAGCAATAGGCATGAACTTAAATGGACTCCAGAAGATGGCAGAGGACAGGAAGGCCTGGAGGAACGTTGTCCATGGGGTCGCGATAAGTCAGACACGACTTCGCAACTAACAACAACAAGACCAAGAAAGATCTTTCTACAGGGAGACATCTGGATAACTTCAGGCTAGTCATTCTCAGCCTAGAAACCCTGTCACACTCCACAACGACCCAGCCAAAGCATGGGTGCATTGATGGCTTGCTGTTGGAACTGAACAAGCAAACAGTGGTTTGTAAGCACCCAGGACAAATGCGATTCTGGAAATAGAAAAAGGGAAGAGATCTAATAGATTAAGTCAATTTTGGAAACAAGACCTTCTAATGTGGAAACCTAGAAACTGATGGAAGATGCAGATCAGGATGAAACTAGGGTTCAAGGAGGGAGGGGGGCACAGCACATGGCAAATGTTCTGTCATTATGCTGTCACAGCAACAGCTCTGCCCCTTTTGCGTATCTGCTGTGACCTCTCCCGCATGTTCAGAAAAGGCAGAGCTTATGCAGTGAGTGTGCAAATGCTGGTTTTGGACAAAAAATTTCCAATCTCGCTGTCCCTTCTGGAAGAATTTACTCCCTGCAATTCCAAAAGATCAGACTAGGTTTAATTTAAGCCACCAGAGAGGATATGTTTGGCTAAAAGGTTTGGAGACCCTAGTGGCTAAATGTACGGGGATGATCAAACAATCATAAAGCAACTGCATTCTTTCAATCTCTGGAGATCTTTGAACAGAAGCTGTGTCTTTGCTCTCGAAAGGATTCCGATTAAATATCCTCCCAGCAATTCTATCACTCTTGCAATTCTATCACTCTTATATGTGAAATCATCTGTTTTCCCAAAGCTCTTACAGCTTTAAAACACAACTGCACCTGTCCCCTGTTCTCCTGTCTCTATTTGACGTCTTCCATAACCTGCTGGCATTTTCAGAACGTGAAGGGCATTCGGTTGAATAATTCCACTCTTGTCAGGTGACAGCAAGGAAATTTTGACAAATGTTGTCATGCGACTCCATCAGAGCAGGCACATCTCACGGGCTAAATTCTTTCCGCTACGGTTGTATTTTTGACAAGCAAACAAAGGCCCTACTTAACACAAGTTTGATTTACTAAGTAGAAACAGTCTCATCGCTATTGTGAAAATATTCGGAAAGTTCTAATCTTTCTACTATTCACCAGATAAATCATTAACAGAATAACAGAGTTGAAAGTGACCTTAGAGGTCTTCTAGTTCAGGGGTGTCAAACTGCCGGCTGCGGACCGGATGCGTCACGCCAAAAATGCGCCCACCCCATTGCTGGCAATGGGGAAAAAGTCACGATACGTCACAACATGTCATGTGATGTTGTGAGTTTGACACCCCTGTTCTACTCCAACCCCCTGCTCAGGCAGGAAACCCTATACCATTTCAGACAAATGGTTGTCCAGTCTCTTCTTAAAAGCTTCCAGTGTTGGAGCATTCACTGCTTCTGGAGGCAGGTTGTTCCACTGGTTAATTGTTCTAACTGTCAGGAAGTTTCTCCTTAGTTCTAGGCTGCTTCTCTCCTTGATCAGTCTCCATCTGTTGCTTCTTGTCCTGCCTTCAAGCACTTTGAAAAATAGCTTGACTCCCTCTTCTTTGGGGCTACCCCTGAGATATTGGCACACGGCTATCCTGTCTATCCTGGCACACGGCTATCCTGTTTTCACTAGACTAGACATACTCAATTTCTGCAACCATTCTTCGTATGTTTTAGTCATATGTTTAAAAGATATACAGATGACACACAGAGAAAGACACCCATTTCATGCACTAACATAGTTCACTATTTATTTTTTAAATTTATTTCCTCCCAAAAGGGAATCTTCCTTATTGAAAAGTTCACCTGTTAGGCCACAAGACATGTTGCAAATTGACATTCTCAAACCTGAATTAAAAAGAAAACAAGCAAAATAAACCAAATCAGCAAATTTCTTAGTTCAATGGCCCAGGTTCTCACGCAGATTTCAAATGTAACTTTTCAAATTCATTTTTGCGTACATTTCTGCTTCAGCAAATAGATTCTGAGATTTCAGTGCCTATAACCCAGCAATCACTATTTGAGGAACACTCTCCTTGTTCAGACTTCCATCTGCAGTTTGGACCTTCATAGCATCTTGGATTGCAGTTCTCAATTTAAAAGCAAAATGGCAATCCACAATCAGGTTGTTTTTTTCCCCCAGAAAAAACTGATATGAGATTTAGGATTTGCAACATATCTGCACATTACTTTTAAATAAACCTTTCCGTCTTCCGCCCCATTAGATTTTAAAATAAGCAGCTCTGACTAGCTGGGGGCAAATCAATTTGAAGATCAAAAATGTAAATATCTATATTTACCCAACAGTAACAACTTGACGGTCCTAGAATCCTTGATTGCATCTTCCTGAAGTCTTTTTTCAAGCTCTCGTGATCGCTTCATCGATTCTTTAGACTCAGAGCTGATTCTGCTCCCCATGTTGTGGCCTTCTGTGGTGCAAACGTATTGTCCAAGGACACTGATGTCTAATTGAAAAAAAAAAATCTATATATTTCAGACCAATAACAGAGCAGGCAAGTTCCAAGGAAGCTTGGAGGTCTTCTACCAAATTCTTCTCCAGCTTGCTTGCATTGACCTTGGGGCTATCCCATGCTCAAGAAGATAGGTCAGATGCCTTATGTCATCTACTCATTGTCACATCAGACACGTAAATGCCATTTTGAAGATTTGCCTAAATGTGGTTTTTTTTGGCACATTTGCCTAAAAGCCAGGCAAAGCAGGAACTAACTTTGGGCATCCCATCCGGATTCTTTGTCATCGTTTCTCTGATAGGAAAATATGTTCCAAACTAAACGAATTACTTCCGATTTCTTCGGATGAATAGGGGATGATTTAGCCCAGGTGTGTCCAACCTGCAGCCCTGGACAGCTAGTAATGTGTCCCCACAAGATCGTAAACCTTTAACAATATTAGGTGCATTTACTTACATTAACTATATCACTGAGGCTGATTGTAGGACAATGTGTCTGTTGATGGGTAGAGATTACAACCAGCTTACAAACCTCTCAGAATCCAAATAGCCAAAAAGAGATGGCACTGACCCTTAACCAACTCACGCAAGTCCCCCCACCAGCAATTCACTCCCAATGACCTTAATCTGATGTAACATCTCCATAAGACGCATCACAAGATCCTCACGTGACACATCCACACCTCAAGCCCTTATTAAAGCGGACTGAATCTCTACCTCAGGATAGGAAAATTGTACCTCAGGATCTCTGGTTAGGGGCTATAAAAGATTGCACTAGTAATGGGATGAAGTCAATTCAGAAGCGTAAACGAACAATACGCGATAGACTAGATACAGTAGATAGACCATATATAAGAGAAACACCAATCAAACAAAATGTATTCGGAGTATACTTGAAGATGGAAGGGGGGAGGGAAGAACGTTTACTAAAACAGATGTTTACAAAGGTTAATACCTAATGTTGTATGCTATGTTCTAGGATGATTGCTTAGCAATAGGATCTTATGTTTAATGTTGATCACATTAATATCGAACCAGATAAGAGAAACACCAATCAAACAAAGTGTAACAGGAGTATAGTTGAGGCTAGACGCGAGGAGTGGGAAAAAGGCTTACTAACTCAGACGTTTTCAAAGACTAATGCATAGCATTGTATATCAGGTGCCATGATGATTACTGCATAATATGTTTTTATGTTCAATGTTGATTGTTTTAATAAATTTTTTTATATATATATATAAAAAAACTGACACCGACATCCCCTAAACCAGGGGTTCCCAACCCCCAGTCCATGGACTGGTACCAGGCCGTGGCATGCCAGCAACCGGTCCACACAAACAAGCAAAGCCCCATCCGTGGGATGCAGGCAGCACACAAAACCACACACCCTCCTGTCCGTGGAAAAACCTTTCTCCATGGAACCGGTCCTTGGTGCCCCAAAGGTTGGGAACCTCTACCTAAACTCTGCTGAAGAAGTTATCTAGCCTGCTAACAAAATATTAGGAAACCAACCAGGAAGCTCACCCACATCCCACACCCGAGCCACAGATATTCACCACTATTGCAAACTACAGCAGTGGCCCAAATTGTGGAAACCGTTTGGGAAAAGTGTATTTTTGAGGTTGGATGGCTAATAACACCACTTTTTTGGGGGAGCAGCACCATAAAATTATATATCGATGGAAAGATAATTTAATCAAGAATGTAACACAACATAGTTTGTTCAATTATCTGTACTGTATTCTATGAAAAGTTATAGCCAAATAAACCAGAAAAAGGAAACACAACTCGCTTAGGTTGATCTCAGGTAGCTTTCCTTCATCTGATTGTAGTTACACTTGGAGATTTTGGCATGAGAATTTCAGTTCTGGCTTTGCTCTACTGTTTCCTACATAATAATAATAACAACAACAACAACAACAACAACAACAACAACAACAACAATAATAATAATAATAATAATAATAATAATAATAATAATAATAATAATAATAATAATAATAAAGTTGGAAGGGACCTTGTACGTCATCTAGTCCAACCCACTGCTCAGGCAGGAAACCCTATACCATTTCAGACAAATGGCTGTCCAGTCTCTTCTTAAACACTTCCAGTGTTGGAGCATTCACCGCTTCCAGAGGCAGGTTGTTCCACTGATTAATTGTTCTCACTGTCAGAAAGTTTCTCCTTAGTTCCAGGTTGCTTCTCTCCTTGATCAGTTTCCACCCGTTGCTTCTTGTCCTGCCTTCTGGTGCTTTGGAGAATAGCTTGACTCCCTCTTCTTTGTGGCAGCCCCTGAGATACTGGAACACTGCTATCCTGTCCCCCCTCGTCCTTCTCTTTGTTAAACTAGACATACCCAATTCCAGCAACTGTTCCTTATATGTTTTAGCCTCCAGTCCCCTGATCATCCTTGTTGCTCTTCTCTGCACTCTTTCTAGAGTCTCAACATCTTTTTTACATCATGGTGACCAAAACTGGATGCAGGATTCCAAGTGTGGCCTTACCTGACCTTTAGTAAACTGTACCTTTCCCACTCAATGGAATTGAGGATGGTTCTTGCTTAAAGGTTCCGGTTGAGGCAATCAATTATATATTTGATCTGCAAGCAGTTCCTCTTCATTCAGTGTAGCCCAGGCGAGTCAAAAAGTTGGCCACCCACAATTGAGGCATTGATTCAACTGAAAGCGGTGGAAGACACGGTCATCTGAAAGCAGACTTGAACGTTGCCTGCATGTGCTTATATCCCCTTTGAATCTTTTCTCCTCTTTGCTCTTCTTTGGATCACCCTGACCTGGACAGATTGTTGATATGTTTGGTTGCATGACTTCACTATTACCCTCCCTAAATTTAATAATAATAATAATAATAATAATAATAATAATAATAATAATAATAATAATAATAATAATAATAATAATCCTTTAAGTGAGATTGGGATGGAACACCTGTCTGAACAGGAGGACAGAGCAAGGGCAAAGTTGCTGGTAGGGACACATACAGTAACCCAACACCAGCACTGTGTTAATCACCCTGTTGTAAATACCTTCCACAAATGCCTGCTTTATATAGAACACACACACACACACACACACACAAACACATTAAAAAGCCTCCAGTGTATTTCTGTGTCCATTGCCACCTTGCTTACCGAGTAGATCTCCATTCCAAAAATTAACACTTTCCCCCTCGCGTTGTGACAATGCCAGTCTCCTTTAATGCTGATGACATTTTAATAACATGCTTAGGATGGACTTTTTAAAAGGTTGACCAAGATTTGGGCTTGAAAATGTGTTGCAGGATCCAATCTGGGACCCGAGATTTAGTCTTCTGAGCTTTTGGATTCATTCTATGGAATAGAATAGAATAGAATAGAATAGAATAGAATAGAATAGAATAGAATAGAATAGAATAGAATAGAATAGAATAGAATAGAATAGAATAGAATAGAATAGAATAGAATTACAGAAAATAGAATAGAATAGAATAGAATAGAATAACAGAGTTGGAAGGGACCTTGGAGGTCATCTAGTCCAACCCACTGCTCAGGCAGAAAACCCTATACCATTTCAGACAAATGGTTGTCCAGTCTATTCTTAAAAGCTTCTAGTGTTGGAGAAGTCACGACTTCTGGAGGCAAGTTGTTCCACTGCTTAATTAGAACAATCAGGGAGAAGGGAAGAGTTAACTGGATGCTTTGGGTAGGAAAAATCAGATTCGGCTTTGCTACGCTGTAACCACTTGGCTTTAGTAAAGTGTTCTTTCATTAGTGATGGAGTCGAGAGTCTTCCTTGGGTTGGCTGACAGATAGGCTTGTTGCCTATAGAAATTCTCACTCATCTAGGTTATGGTTATCCCAACAGTGCTTTCCAACAGGTAACTGGACTTTCTTTCTCTTGAAGACATTTCCCTTCTCCTCCAAGGAGCTTCCTCAGTTCTAGGCTTACAGATAGTCTTGCGAGACACCGTCCAACAGTGATTCTCAATCTTGGCCAGTTTAAGGTGGGTGGACTTCAATTCCCAGAATTCCCCAGCCAGCTATGGGCATTGAATTCTGGGAACTGAAGTTCACCTGTCTTAAAGTTGCCAACAGAGCAAAAGTGGAAAGCTGGTTTGGGGGGAGAGATTCTGGGAGTTGAAGTCCACCTGTCTTAAAACATCCCTGAGGTAACTGTTGCTCCTTTCTTTGGCGACTTTGAAGAGCAGATCAAATGGGACTTGGACAGGCATTGTAAGTCAATTTTGGAAGCAACGTTTGGAATCCAAATGTGTTCAAGGTGGACAGTAATTAATATGTATATGTATTTATGTGTGGGTGTAGGTATGTACCGCCGTCCGGTACGCTCCCACAGAGAGGGCCTCCTCAGGGTGCCTTCGGCCAGACAATGTCGGCTGGCGACCCCCAGGGGGAGAGCCTTCTCTGTGGGAGCTCCTACGCTTTGGAACAAGCTCCCCCCCCCGAACTCCGTATGATGACGGATTTACGTACCTTCCGTCGGGAATTGAAAACATTCCTTTTTCGACAGGCCGGCCTGGCATAGAAGCTCCGGTACCAGCAAGGTTAAAATTGTTTTAGGGGATTGAGTCATTTTTAAGATATATAATGTATTGGGTTTTAAATGGGATGTATGGCCAAATTGTTTAATTTATTCTTAATTATTTTAATTTTTGTATATTGATATGTTTTTAATTTTGGGCTGTACACCGCCCCGAGTCCTTTGGGAGAGGGGTGGTATAGAAATCGGAAAATAAATAAATAAATAAATAAATGTATGCGTATATTATGTCTATATGTGTGTTATGTATGTGTAGACTTTTGAGAGCAGGCGACAGAAATTCATTTTTTTTAATGTGTGCCAGTGTGCCCACACAGTACTAAATGATAATAAAGCTTATCTAAATATAAACTATAGGCTCGGTGCTGCCTAAAGAAGCTTCATATCATGGATCATCATATTTCAAAGAAAAAAAAACAAAGCATTAGAGACAATCCCTTTGAGATACCCATCAGTGGCAGTTAACTCCTACCATACAATCAACATTTTATTCAGTGTTTCTCAGCCTTGACAATTTTAAGGCATGTGGACTTCAACTCCCAGAATTCCACAGCCAGCATTGCTGGCTGTGGAATTCTGGGAGTTGAAGTCCACATGCCTTAAAATTGTCAAGCTTGAGAAACACTGTAAAATTAAGTTATTCTAGAGAGAAAAAAAATAAATGTGTCGGAATGCATGAGGATGTTTCACTGCTGCTGTACACTAGAGGGCGCTGACATTGTTGGGAATGGGGGGAATTCGCACAATAAGGGAACAACTTTGCACCAGCTCTAGATAGTTGTGAGATTTATAATAATCTAAATGCTTTTTTTGCTTCATGAAGGAGAAATGGTTTCTCCGGATAAGAAAAAAAAAAAGAATGAAGAGGATTTTTTTTTATTTTGTTTTTCCTGTTGGTTTGAATCCTGAAATTTATTAGAAGGGATTCAATAGAATTGAGTTAGTGAGGATCTTTGTATAGCGAAAGTTTCAATTTCAATTGAGAATAGAGCTGGAAGGGACCTTGGAGGTCATCTAGTCCAACCCCCTGCTCAAGCAGGAGAACCTATACCATCTCAGACAAGTGACTGTCCAGTCTCTTCTTTAAAAAACCTCCAGTGATGGAGCACCCATGACTTCTGGTGGCAAGCTGTTCCACTGGTTAATTGTCCTCACGATGTTAGGAAGTTTTTTCTTTAGTTCCAGGTTGCTTCTCTCCTTGATTAGTTTCTTTCCAAGACATTGTGTTTTGTTCTCGGTTGCTTTGGAGAATACTTTGACTCCCTCTTCTTTATGGTAGCCCCTCAAATACTGGAACACTACTATCATATCACCCCTACTCCTTCTTTTCTCTAGATTTGCCATACCCTATTCCTGCAACTGTTCTTCATATATTTTAGTCTCCAGGTCTTTACTCACCTTAAGTTGCTCTTCATTGCATTTTTCCCCCCAAAGTCTCAACATTTATTTATTTGGTAATGTGGTGACCAAAACTGGATGCACTATTCCAGGTGTGGTCTTACTAAGCTTAGGTGCAAAAAAGGGCAACAAGAATGATCAAGGAAATGGAGCGCCTCCCTTATGAAACCAGATTGCAACGCCTTGGTCTCTTCAGCCTTGAAAGACGGCGTTTAAGGGGTGACTTGATTGAAGTGTATAAAATCATGCATGGGATAGAAAAGGTGGATAGAGAAAAATTCTTTTCTCTATCACACAATATTAGGACAAGGGGGCACTCCCTAAAGCTCATAGGTAAGAAAGTGAGGACAAATAAAGGGAAATATTTCTTCACCCAGAGGGTCGTTGGTTTATGGAATTCACTTCCAGAAGGGGTCGTGACAGCTGTCAGCCTTGATAGCTTCAAGGCAGGGTTAGATAGATTCATGGATGCCAAGTGTATCGGTGGTTATTAAAACGGATGTCCATGTGCCGCCTCTATGTTGGTTGAGGCAGGCAGGATTCCCTTGAGTACCATTTGTTGGGGGTCAAGGGAAAGGGGGGGTTTTGCCTTCTCTTTCTGCTCAAGAGCCCCATGTACAATTGGTGGGCCACTGTGTGACACAGAATGCTGGACTCGATGGGCTTTGGCCTAATTCAGCAGGGCTCTTCTGATGTTCTTATGTTCTTGCTAAGTCAAATCAAGTTGTTCAAACCAAATTTAAATTTTAAACTTACCGAGTTTTATTTTATATTTGTTAAGCATTGCACCTTAAATTCCATTACGGGAAGGTAACAGAATTGAGGCAGAAACAGGGGAATAAAACCAATAAAAGAAAGATACACTTAAAAATATAATGCAGCGTTTCAGTTATCTGGGAACATTTCGACTGATCTCAAAATAATAATAATAAAGTTGGAAGGGACCTTGGAGGTCATCTAGTCCAACCCCCTGCTCAGGCAGGAAACCCTATACCATTTCGGACAAATGGCTGCCCAGTCTCTTCTTGAAAACTTCCAGTGTTAGAGCATTTACTGCTTCTGGAGGCAGGTGGTTCCACTGGTTAATTGTTCTAACTGTCAGGAAGTTTCTCCTTAGTTTTAGGTTGCTTCTCTCCTTGCTTCTCTAAGTACATTGAGAAGAAGGCTGAACCTTCTTAATGCTTGTTTGAAAGACTGTCAGGAATTTATAGCCAAATAAAGAAAATGGCAAATCCATATCAAACTTTTAAAAATGATTAAAATGATTATTACAAAATTAAAAAAAAACTAATTTAATGCAAACTGAAAAAAAGAATAAAAAGAAAAAGTGGGAGGTGCAGAAAAAGAAATGAAGAGGGGAATAAAAGAGAGGAAAATATAGAAAAGAAATAAAAAATTAGAATATAGTAAAGAAAAACAGATATATATATGGAAAGGACTTCCTCTTCGTCACAGCAAGTATAAACAATTTTAGTAACTTAACACCTTTTCTTAATTTACAACAAATGATCCTTTTCCCATACCCCATCTCTGATCTATAAACAAATCCATAAAGCCTTGTCATTTCAGCCCTAATGTCAGATGATAACATATCTGTTGTAACTTTGATCAAATAAGCCAACTTTATATTCATTCCCTTTACTTCTAACCATCTTGGTCTTTAGTCCCTTCAAATAATGTCCTCAGACTGGATTTCTTTACAATTTTTTCCCTATGTCCCTTCTTACAAAATTCTTCACCATTTTAACGAGCCTCTTTTGTAAACATAGGAAGATTATCCAGGTCACTCCCTTGATTTGTTATTTGTATATCCTTTGTAATTATTAAGACATCCACTTTTGTATGTCTAATGTATTTGTTTTGTATCCATTCCCCTGATATACATGTAGTCTGTCGTGCTTAAATTCACTTTCAAATCAGTTTTAATCTTGTCAGGTAAAACCTGTTCTTTCCTTTTCTAATAACGCTTTGGTTCTTCTTTCATCTCATATTCTGATTTAATCTGAAGATGAGTCACCTGAAATGTTGACTACGGCTTTGCCCATTGAACTGCACTTGATTCTTGGATTCCAGCTTCTAACAAATTGTTTTCTGAAATTCCTGTCTTGCAGACTAATTTAATCTTTGTTAGAGAATTTTAATTTCTCTATTGGTGAAAAAATAAATCAGAAGCTCTCACAGTTGGCTGCATTTAGCTGATTCAAAATAACTTCTTTATATTTATATCAAAATATTTACAATGCCATACATTCTTCTTTACAGCAACATAGCTCAATAAAGACTTCTTACAGAGAGATACAGAGACAAACCCAAGACTGAAAATTCAGCTTCTAACTCAATATATTTTGCACAGACTAAGTAGTACTTTCTTCACATTGGCTGACTGAGTTACTACATGACTCTTCCTGTTCATGAATATTCCATCAATCTTTATATCTGGAAGCCACACGTTGGGAAAAGCTGGGAGAATAATTAAAAGCTGCAACTCGTCGCGTCAAATGTCTCCCTGGCCATTTGCATCCTGGCACCCATAAGTGTTTTTAAAAACCTGAACAGAAGCAGCTGCACTATCAGATTTGAGGTGTGCCAGAACAGCTTTCCACGTTCAACAGAATTCATCAAATTTTACAGTTTTTCTGGCAACCTCTTCCATTTATAAAGCCTTTAGGTTTGCACCAAATCTTTGGTTGTTGGTCTTACTTTATTTAGATTTATTTAAAATATTGATATGGCCACCCTTTTTAAAACACAACTCTGGCTGGCTCACAACAATGGCAGAACCCAAAAGTATATAAAAAAAACCCTAAACGTCAAACTATAAAAGCCATAAAGGCATAAAACCCAACCAAAACCATCATCTCCCTGGGTTGCCCCAACAATTGACCCCAAATGTTCTCATTCTACCCAGCACCTGGGCACAAATCCAGATCTGGATGACCTTCTGAAAGGCTAAAAGGGAAGGAACTGCAGGATATGACCTGGCTGAGCCTGAGGGCAGGGTCAAATGCATTATCAGCCTGGAATCTCTACACCGTCCACCCCAAGGACTGAAGTCCAGCCTCTCTTGAAGTCCATTGACTCATATCTGGTACCAATTTGCTTTGATCATTCTTCTTCTTCTTCTTCTTCTTCTTCTTCTTCTTCTTCTTCTTCTTCTTCTTCTTCTTCTTCTTCTTCTTCTTCTTCTTCTTCTTCTTTCTTCTTCTTCTTCTTCTTCTTCTTCTCCTCCTCCTCCTCCTCCTCCTCTTCTTCTTCTTCTTCTTCTTCTTCTTCTTCTTCTTCTTCTTCTTCTTCTTCTTCTTCTTCTTCTTCTTCTTCTTCTTCTTCTTCTTCTTCTTCTTCTTCTTCTTCTTCTTCTTCTTCTTCTTCTTCTTCTTCTTCTTCTTCTTCTTCTTCTTCTTCTTCTTCTTCTTCTCTTCTTCCTTCTCCTCCTCCTCCTCCTCCTCCTCCTCCTCCTCTCTCTTCTTCTTCTTCTTCTTCTTCTTCTTCTTCTTCTTCTTCTTCTTCTTCTTCTTCTTCTTCTTCTTCTTCTTCTTCTTCTTCTTCCTCTTCCTCTTCCTCTTCTTCTTCTGCCATATCCGTTATCGGACGTTGGCAATCCTGTTTTTAATCAGCCGCCGCACGAAAAAGTGCTGCTGAGTTTTGTCCAAACCAGTCGCTTAGATTTTGAAGCCATGATGTTCTTCTTCTGCCTGGACCTCGTTTGCCTTCCATCTTTCCCTGGAGGATTAAATGGAGTAGGCCGTATTTTTCTGGGTGTCGCATCACATGTCCGAAATATTCTAATTTTCCTTTTTTAATTGTTTTGATGATTTCTCTGGGCTTTCCCAGACAGCTGATCACCTCCTCATTTCTGATGTTGTCAACCCAGCTTATACCGTCTGTAAATCCACATTTCAAATGCTTCTAGTCTCTTCAGGTGGCCTTCTGTCAGAGACCCACTCTCTACTCCATAGAGCAGGATAGGAAAAATATAACATCTGACAAGCTTGATTTTCAGTCTTTGATCGTTAGTAGATCAAATTCTTGTGTATAGGTAGCATGAAATAAATGTATAGTACTTTGAATTTTGTCCTGGCTCCTGATTTCTTGCACCTGATAGGAACAAATAATTGACAGGAGGATGTTTCCTAATGTAGGGACAGGTGCAGAAAAGACAGCTTCTAATTTACACCAAGTTAATTAGGGATTTTAGGGAAGGGATCTGGAATGTCACTGCCCTATCTGATCTGGTAGGATGAGCAGATAGCCTCAGGGAGAGGTGGAGCCACATATAACCTGGCCCCTTGCCATGTAAGATAATAACCAATGCTTTCCCTTTTTATCTGGCTGTCCCAGAACACACACACACACACACACACACACACACACACACACACACACACATCACAAAATATATATCACATACCACAAAAAAAGATGTTGAGAGTTTGGGAAAAAATTCAGAGAAGAGCAACTAAGATGATCCAAGGCCTGGAGACTAAAACGTATGAAGAACGGCTGCGGGATTTGGGTCTGGCTAGTCTAAGGAAAAGAAGAAACAGGGGTGACATGATAGCAGTATTTGAGGGGCTGCCACAAAGAAGAGGGTGTCACGTTATTCAACAAAGCACCAGAGGGCAGGACAAGAAACTATCCGGTTGGAAACTGATCAAAGAGAGAAGTAACCTGGAATTAAGGAGAAACTTCCTGACAGTGAGGACAATTAACCAGTGGAACAGCTTGCTCCCAGAAATCATGGGTGCTCCATCACTGGAGATTTTCAAGAAGAGGCTAGACAGTCACTTGTCTGAGATGGTATAGGTTCTCCTGCTTGAGCAGGGGGCTGGACTAGAAGACCTCCAAGGTCCCTTCCAGATTCTATTCTATTCTATATTTTTTCATGTCAGGGTTGCATAAAAAGGCCAGCCCTGTTTCAACGTGTCTTCTTTGGAGGTACTATTTCCTGACGTTTGACAAGTAAACTCAACCGTGCAGTTCATCCTAATGTGTCACCACGGACGTCTGCGGATTTAGATTTAAATTAGATTCTTAGTTAATGGCATAAATTATCCCTGCCTTTCCCTTGCAACCCACATTGCTAAACATGAAAGTTGCCAAGCCTACTGTTGCAGGCAAAGGCTACCCCAGACGTCAATAGACACGAATACAGTAGCTACATTACAGATGTAGAGAAGCTCATTCAGGCGTTGATTTAAGTCAGAATGAAGTGAGATTTCCAGGAACCCTGAGGTAGTTTCCCAAAGATTTTTGAAGTCACCATTCAGAAGCAGTTTCTCTTTTTTGCTTCAGAAATAAGCCCAAAGCACTAAATTTAGCCACCTCAGCAAAACTAGTTTCAGTGAGAATAGAACTGGAAGGGTCCTTGGAGGTCATCAAGCAGGAGACCCTATACCATTTCAGACAAGTGTCTGTCCAATCTCTTCTTAAAAACCTCCAGTGATGGAGCACCCACAAAGTCTGAAGGCCAGCTGTTCCGCTGCTAGGACATTTCTCCTTCATTCCAGGTTGCTTCTCTCCTTTATTAGTTTCCATTCAATGTTTCTTGTCCTGGCTGCTGTTGCTTTGGAAAATAGGTTGACCCACCTCTTCTTTGTGGCAGCCCCTCAGATACTGGAATACTGCTATCATGTCACCCTTGGTCTTCTTTTCTCTCGACTAGCCATACCCAATTCCTGCAATTGGTCTTCATATTTTTTTTTTTTAGTTTTCAGGTCTTTAATCATCTTAAGTTGCTCTTCTCTGCACTCTGCACTTCTAAAGTCTCAACATCTTTTTTTGTAATGTGGTGACCCAAACTGGATGCAATATAGCAGCCTTCCAATATCTCAGGGGTTGCCAAAAAGAAGAGGGGGTCAATCTATTCTCCAAGGCACCTGAAGGCAGGACAAGAAGCAACGGATGGAAACTAACCAAAGAGAGAAGCAACCTAGAACTGAGGAGAAACTTCCTGACAGTGAGAACAATTAATCAGTGGAACCACCTGCCTCCAGAAGCGGTGAATGCTCCAACACTGGAAGTTTTTAAGAAGGGATTGGACAACAATTTGTCTGAAATGGTATAGGGTTTCCTGCCTGAGCAGGGGGTTGGACTAGAAGACCTCCAAGGTCCCTTCCAATTATTATTATTATTGTTGTTGTTGTTGCTGCTGCTGCTGCTGCTGTTGTTGTTATTATTCCAGGTCTGGTTAGTAAGTCTTAGTAAGGTTTTATCAAGTGGTACTTGACATGAATACAGTCAACATTACAATATAATTTGTTGGTTGTATAGTGAGAGCTAATGCACCAGAAACAAATTCCTTGTGTGTACAACCACACTTGGCCAATAAGGTTCTGTTCTGTTCTGTCCTGTCCTGTCCTGTCCTGTCCTGTCCTGTCCTGTTCTACTCTGTTCTGTTCTATTCTATTTTATCCTATCCTATCCTATCCTATCCTATCCTATCCTATCCTATCCTATCCTATCCTATCCTATCCTATCCTATCCTATCCCATCCCATTCCATTCCATATTCTGTTCTGTTCTGTTCTGTTCTACCAAGGATTCTATATGGTTTTGAGAGAACTAGTTAGCTACCTCTCTCCAAACCACAGTACAAGGCAGTTAGACTCCTAAAGTCAAAATCATAAAACAAGGAAAGCTGAGATGGGCACTGGACAGATATGGGAAATCTGGGGGTGTACAATCTGCTCATTGAGGTCTAGGAGGCCTTACCAGTTTAAATTATAAAGACATCATAGGAAAACATATAAAATTAGCACCCTGGTCGCGCAGTGGTTAAAAGGGAGTCCTTTATCTTTGTGTCATTCTCTTCCTATTGTGGGGTCTGTAATTTTGCATTTCACCCACCACTTTGTTTGGTCTGCAGCATCGGCAAGGCCTAGCCACACCTTAAGTGTGGTGTGGGGTTTAACGCACAATAATGCGACATTGAAATCTCGGCCAACCCGTCACAGAGTCTGATGCTCACCCACCTCCTTTCTCATCTGAGCTTGGGTTCAGAAATGGTGGAGATAAAGTGGCTAGAATGCAGAATTGTAGGCTAACTCTGTCCCCAGTCTGGAGTTCGATCCTGACGGGGTCCAGCGTTGACTCAGCCTTCACTCCTTCCGAGATCAGTACAATGAAGATCCAGATTGTTGAGGGTCAATATGCTGATTCTCTCAACCACTCAGAGAGGGCTGTAAAAAAATTGTGAAGCAGTATATTCTAGAGAACTAGAGAACATTCTGTGCCAACTGCAGAAGCTAAGTTGTCTCTAAGAACAGCCCACGTAGAATTTTAGTAGATAAGAAGGGAAGGAGTCAGTTTCTTCAGCATCTGCTGGTCCAGATAATGTCTAATGAAGATAGACTAATGCTCTCCTGGTCACTTGTTGGTGTATTAAAAGCTGTACAGCCTCTGTTCTTCCAGTGAAAATATGACCCTATACAAAGCAATAAATGGAAGGAATTAGGTTTTTTTAATGCTGACAGCAATTACATCTATATCATCACGAACTCTGATATAGCAGAAAAAAGATCCAAAATGTGATTTGTTATTAAGGGCTGGTTTGATCTAGTCCAGTGGTTCTCAACCTTTTTAATGCCGTGACCCCCAACTGGTCATAAGTCAAGGACTACCCAACTGGTCGTAAGTCGAGGACTTCCCAACTGGTCATAAGTTGAGGACTTCCCAACCGGTCATAAATCAAGGACTTTCCCTGCCCGGGAGCACCATGCATGCGTGGTGCTGCCCCCTGCGCCGGCCGAGGTGTAGCTGGCAAGGGGCAGCGACGGCGCAGGGTGACCACCGGCTGGGCCACCAGCTGGCCCAGCCCAAGGGAGGTAAGGCACCCACCTGGCCCCACGCGCGCCAGCAACCCTCCCTGTGCCCGCCCGCCTCCCACCTCCCACCCCTGGCCCTCTTTTACTTACAGTTTTAGTAGTTGCTCAGCAGGGAGGGGTGGAAACTTCCAGACAGCTCGCCTTCACTGCAGACAACTTGCAGCACCGTTTGCAGACTGGGACTTTTGGCGGGCTCAGCAGGGCAGAGACAGCCTGGACAATTCCTATTGGCTTTGGAAAGCCAATAGAATTAGACTCTATTCAAGAGAGTCTATTCTATTGGCTTTCAAAAGCCAATAGAATAAGAGGGAGTAGCACAGCTAAGGAAAAGGGGAAAAATGGTGGACTACATTGTTTGGTGACCCCCGTGAAATGGTCATTTGACCCCAAATGGGGTCGCGACCCACAGATTGACAACCACTGATCTAGTCATTGAGACCACATGGCACATTCTGTTAAGTCTCCAGTTCGAGGTACTGAACAGTAGCTTGATCTCTTTCAGTTGGTTGGCCACTATGTCAGAGATCCCCAACCTTTTGGGCACCAGGGACCGGTTCTGTGGAGAGAGGTTTTTCCACGGACTGGAAGGGGTGTGGTTTCATGTGCTGCCTGCATCCCGTGGATGGGGCTTTGCTTGTTCGTGCGGACTGGTGTCGGTCCATGGACTGGAGGTTGGGGACCCCTGCACTATGTCATTGTACAGATTTTCTGGCATGGTGACTTTGGTTGACCTTGCCTGATTCTTCTGTTGCTTTCCATATTTCAGTGGGTACAGTTCCTATAGCATTTCCATTTCCCAATGAATAGACTGTTGATCTAGCGTCACCTTCTAGAACGTCTAGTACTAGATATCCTTGTAGATAGGGAATATCTTCTAAGGTATCTTAGATGTTGGCATCAGTATATTCCTTTCATCTCCCTTTGATCTTTCTTGAAGAATTACTATCTGCATTCCTTGTTTGAGCCCGGAAGCACCTCCTTTGCTTAGACATCTTTTGAAGGATTTTCCTCTTTTTCCAATGTTTGTTTCCATCTTCAATGTCTTTACAGATAGAATAGAATAAATTAGAATGGAATGGAATGGAATGGAACGGAATAGAACAGAACCTACAAAACTATTCTGGCTACAGCCATTTTTCTTCGTTTTTTGGCTTGCCACAGCTATGGGTGGAGGGAAAATTCATTCTTCTAGTTCAGTTATAACAATAAGTTTCTCATGGGAACCAAGGTCAAATTGCTCAAATATTTGGCGGGCTAGAATTAAGAGAGCCTGCCAAAGGTGTTAACTGGAGAATGCAATTTATTACATATTTAGTGGGTGGGAAGTTTAATTTTTACTTTGTAACCTTTTTGGGAGGGGGACGTCCAGTCTTGGTTTCAGCTATGTTTGTGCTGATATTATATAACCATTAAAATTGTTCTTTGAGGAAAGCAATTGCCTCAGAGTTCTTATTTCTACCGGTCTCATCTATCGGAACCGTACCAGATAGGCTTTCTTCTTTAGGTTAACTTGGATCTTGTGCATGAACAGTTCATGATCTGTTCCCTAATTTAACAGCTGGCCAGATCTTCTCCATCTCCTTTTAACAATAATAACAAGGTTTGATCAAAGAGAACGATATAAAAGAAAGGATTTTAATTGAAATTTATGCAATGTTAAAAGAAAGGGGAAATGATGTTCTGCCACGAGTTATTCAGACTAGCTATAACTTTTACATTAACTTAACAAAATGCACAACGGGAGTTTCTTTTTTGGTGTGTATAGTGTGGCAGGTGGAGGGCCAATTATGGAAACCTATCTGGAATAAAAAGAAACCCAGGATAAGATATAAATATTAAATTTGATTATAGTAATGTGCTAAAGATTTCATAGCGATCCGGATTGATTTGGATTTGGAATTTGTTAAAATGGCTTTATATGTTTTTAATATTAGAGGTGGTACAATGAGAAAAGGATTGAAATATGGGAAAAGATGGAATTAATTATTGGAGATTTGGAGACACAGTGAAAAACAATAGAAGATTGGTGAGAAAGAGAAGAATTTATTTTTGGAGTTAATAATGCTTAAATAAAAAAAAAACACTTGGGGCACCTGAATAGTAAATGAATATGTTAGTTTCAGATTAAATATTTGCAAAATTAAGAAAGCATAATACAGGATCTTTGGGATGGATAATGAGTTTACAAACTTTTATTGATTAATGAAATTTATATAGAGTGATATATTCAATGAAAATTTGTTTTAGAAATGTTTTAATGAGCCTATAACAATATAAATAGACGGAGAATGTCAGTTTATTTTTAAATACGTAACTTGGATGAAATGTTATATTAGTGAATGAATTGGTTTTAGAAAGATATTGACTTGATTATAATGTTTTTAAATAAATGGATTTCATTAAGCTTAAGTTTAAATGTGTGAAGAAATATGGGTTTTTATAGATTAAATTTTTATTGATTAATGCAGTTGATGGTTAGACATAGTAATGAATGAATGCATTTGAAAATGTATTAATTTGATTATAATATTCTATATAGATAGAGAGGGAAATTTTTAAGAATACTGGGTATATATGTATTATGTTATTGCTTGTTTGGTTTTTTTTTTTAAAAAAAATGGATCACCATGTTTCCATGTGGTTTCTTAAGCTGTGTTGGTGTACAATGGAAAACTAATAAAAATTGTTTTGGAAAAAAAATAATATCTCTCTTTCTCTCTCTCTCAGCCCAGCCAATCTCACAGGCTTTTTGCTGTGTGGACAAGGAAGAGGAATAAATACATCAGCCCCCTCGAGTTATTTATAAAAATAATAAAGATGAGACATAAATTCAATTCAACTAACAAACAAATACAATGTCTTATCCAGGTGTTAGCGATGAAGACATTATTGCAGCCCTGGGAATTGACTAAATTGGTTTCCTGCTTCATATCATCCAACTCCTTTTATCTCTTGTCTCTTTCCAACATGATGAGTCCCAACAAGATTCTCCCATTCAGCCATGTGAGAATGCCATAAATTAAAGAATGTGAGAAGGGAGCATGTGTGAATTATTACGCAACTCACACATTATGCAAGTCGCCTTTTCTGGTGCTTAAGTAAGCTGCTGCAGAAATCCATGTCCTCTAGCATAGTCATCCGCCTTCGCAAAGCTGCCTCCGAAAGAAACATTGCATGTGATTTTGTAGAACATAAGAACCTAAGAAGAGCCATGCTGAATCAGGCCAAAGCCCATCGAGTCCAGCATTCTGTGTCACACAGTGGCCCACCAATTGTACATGGGGATCTTGAGCAGAAGGAGAAGGCAAAACCCTCCCTTTCCCTTGACCCCCAACAAATGGTACTCAAGGGAATCCTGCCTGCCTCCACCAACATAGAGGTGGCACATGGACATCTATTTTAATAACCACCGATACACTTGGCCTCCATGAATCTGTCTGACCCTGCCTTGAAGCTATCAAGGCTGACAGCTGTCACGACCTCTTCTGGAAGTGAATTCCATAAACCAACGACCCTCTGGGTGAAGAAATATTTCCCTTTATTTGTCCTCACTTTCTTACCTATGAGCTTTAGGGAGTGCCCCCTTGTCCTAGTATTGTGTGATAGAGAAAAGATTTTTTCTCTATCCACCTTTTCTATCCCATGCATGAAGCCAACCATACCAAATAAGGCAGCACAGTAATTGTAGCCTTGTTCAGATATTTGCCTATACAATGCAAGGTTTTGAAATGCAGAAGGGGCAGAGACATCCATGGCAAACTTGCCCTCAAGTTCATTTCTTTAGCAAGTATGAGAAGACAGAATGGAGTTACCTTCATCTGTCAGAACCATGACATCCAGTTACCTTCAAACTTCTCCATGGAGCATGCACAAATGAAAGGGAGGCATCATACAAACTGGATGTCATGGTTCCGACAGATGAAACTCTTCAAAGAACTTCCAGCCATTGTTTACCTTAAGGAAACTTTATTTTGAGTAGCATGGTATAATAGAAGCCAAACCCTGAATTCCCCTCCCCTGAGCACATAGTACCAAAGCACAACTCCCTCCTCCAATTAACAGTCATAAATCACATTCCCCAATTAGCTTGAAGCATGGGCTTTCTCTCCCATTCTCCAGACAATTTCTTATCAGCTCTGGTTACAATAACCTTGTTTCTCACACTGGGTCCAGTGTTATTATGTCTAGCTGGACTCTCGTTCACATTCCCCCTCACAGCATCATCTAACTCTAAAAGCAAAAGATAAAAGATGGCTACATTTCCATTTGTTGTCAATGCAAAAACATCTGATGTTAGCAGCGTTGACACTGGAAGGATCACGCTAGAATGCCTGCCTTGGGATGTAAAAGAGAATGAGTAATGGATTCAATGATTGGTACAGCTGGCCTCCAATCAAAATCCTTATGACAGGGGTCTTCAAACTCGACCCTTTTATGACTTGTGGACTTCAACGCCCAGAATTACTCAGCCAGCATGCCTGGCTGAGGAATTCTGGTGTCATGGTTCCGATAGATGAAACCAATTAAGAGAACTTCAAGGCAAAGGTTTCTTCCTTAAAGAACAGTTTATTAGGAAACGAAGTATTAGCACTTACATAGTTGAACCCAAGACTGAAGTTCCCTCTCCCCAGATACAAAGTAACAAGTTGTAATTCCCACCCCAGAAAGGCTGTGATAAATCACGTTCACCAATTATTCCAAAATGAGGGCTCTTCTCCCAACTTCTCAACCTGCCAAAACTTTATCTAACATTGACCTTGAGTTCAAACACAGCTGCAAAGGTTATGGCTAACTGAAAATGCTTGAGCATTCCCCCCATCCCCCCTTCTACATCTGAATATCTCAAACAGCAGAAAAAGCATAATGAAAGCAAAAGGTAAAATGGTTGCAATTTCTTAATTGTCACAGCATTGACATCTGGGAGTTGAAGTCCACAAGTCACAAAAGGGCCAAGTTTGAAGACCCCTGCCTTATGATCTCGTCTCCTGCGAGAGAGATCTCGGAATCCTAGTGGACAATCACTTAAATATGAGCCAGCTGTGTGCTGCAGGTGCCAAAAATGCCAACAGTCCTAGACTGCATTGTTTGTTTGTTTATTTATGTTTATTCACATTTATATGCCGCCTCTCTCCGAAGACCCGGGGCGGCTCACAACAAAAACACAACAACAATTTTAAAATCAACACATTCATACCCCACACAAACACAATCAATTCACAGGCACTGATGGCGGGACACTCTTAGGGCCGAGGGGCAGAGCACAGCTCATATGCCCCAAGCCTGTCGGCATAGATGTGTCTTCAGCCCTTTCCGGAAAGCTAGGAGGGAGGAAGCAGTACGAACCTCTGAGGGAAGCTGGTTCCAGAGGGCTGGGGCAGCAACGGAGAAAGCCCTTGCCCTAGGCCCCGCCAGATGGCATTGTTTAGCAGACGGGACTCGTAGGAGGCCAACCCTATGTGCCCTAACCGGTCTCTGGGATTCATGAGGCAGAAGACGGTCCCGCAAGTATCTTGGTCCATTGCCATATAGGGCTTTATAGGTCATAACCAACACTTTGAATTGTGTTCGGAGACCAATTGGTAGCCAGTGCAGCTCACGAAGAGCTGGAGTGATATGAGCATGTCTTTGATTCTATCCCTCTGCATTAACAGAGGGATAGAATCAAAATCACATGAAGTGGTTAATACCACTTTATAGTGGCTTGGTAAGACCACACCTGGAATACGGCATCCAGTTTTGGTCGCCACAATGTGAAAAATGTGGTTGAGTCTCTAGAAAGAGGGCAGAGAAGAGCAACACAGATGATCAGGGGACTGGAGGCTAAATCCTATAAAGAACAGTTGTGGGAATTGGGTATGTCTAGTTTAATAAAGAGAAGGACGAGGGGGGACATGATAGCAGTCTTCCAGTGTTGCCACCAAGAAGAGGGAGTCAAGCTATTCTCCAAAGGACAAGAAGCAATGGATGGAAACTAATGAAGGAGAGAAGCAACCTAGAACTAAGAAGGAATTTCCTGACAGTTAGAATAATTAATCCATGGAACGACTCCATCACTGGAGGTTTTTAAGTAGAGATTGGACAGCCATTTGTCTGAAATGGTATAGTTTCCTGCCTGAGCAGGGGGTTGGACTAGAAGACCTCCAAGATCCCTTCCAGCTCTGTTACTCTGTTATTCTTTACCTCCAATTGTGAGAACAATCTACTCATCAAAGGGTGTTATTAATCTTGTCAATACCTCTACGACACAACTTTTCCTACATTTGGTGCATCAAACAATCCCATGTTTTACAGATTTCATTACATCCTATTTTGAAAAGAAAGAAAGAAAGAAAGAAAGAAAAAAGAAAGAAAGAAAGAAAGAAAGAAAGAAGGAAGGAAGGAAAGAAAGAAAGAAAGAAAGAAAGAAAGAAAGAAAGAAAGAAAGAAAGAAAGAAAGAAAGAAAGAAAGAAAGAAAGAAAGTAAGTTGTGGGCACTTCTTTCTTTCTTTAATCAGAATTTAAATGCATATAATTTGACAACCGCTGCCCCGATTTCTATTATATGGAACACATTTTAGCTTTTCTACAAACGTGACCTTGCTGAAAAGCAAAAAAGAAAGAAAAGGGGATGGATATTTTTTTTTATTTTTAAAAAGCCCATTTTAAAGTTATTCACTTCTTTGGATTTTGGATGCCTTCCTTGACTGTTAATGTTCTGAATTCCTTGAAAATGTCATCCCATTCTGATTGAAAAACAGTAAGTGAAAGATGTTCATGTATATATATATATATTTCCCACGTTAGAGAGAGAGATGGCAAAATGCTTCCTGAAGAACATTCAAGAATTTTAAATGGGTCCAAGAGAAACATAAAGCGAAGTAAGCTATTTCTCAGGCTGAGATTAAATTTTCAGCAAATTAAGGTAATCCTGGCACAGTTCTGACTTTATGTCCTATTATACTTCAAATAATTTGTCTAAATCTTTCCACACTCTCTTCTAGCGATTCAGCAGGATGTGGTTTACAGCTCGAATAAACATGGAATAAAAATGCAGGTGACACCTGTGTTTGCATCTTCACTTGGATCCAGTTCAAATTATTGTTGTGCTAATGAAGCAGTTACTATAATCTAAGGATCCATTTGGGGTAATGGGAAAATGACTCAACTAGAAACTGGAAGGGTTGAGTTCTAATATTTCCTTGGAGGTGAAAGCCAGTTGGGTCATTTTGGGCCAATTACTCTTTCTCTCTCTCTCTCTCAACCCAACCCACCTCGGAATATTGTTGTTGCGAGGAAAATAGGAGGAGAGTTAGCGCTCCCGTTCACACATGCGGCATGTGTTGGCGCTGTGTGCATGTGTGAATGGCTGTGCCCGCTGCATGCAGCTAGTGGCCTGTCCGTGCATGCACAAACAGGCTGTGTGACCTACCCAGGCTAGCGGCCCTGTTTGTGCATGTGCAAACTGGCTGCAGACACTCGCCCCACACTAGTGGCACTGTTTGTGCCCGTATGCATGCGCAAACAGGGCCCTGAGTGCTGGCAGAGTGGAGGGAATGCACACCTATACATGCGTGCAACGGCCAGCCATTTCCGTGGTCCACTGTCCAAGAGCCCACAGCCTTGGACCAGGCTACGGCCCATAGGTTGGGGACTCCTGATCTGATCCAACCCCCTGCCCAAGCAGGAGACCCTACACCAGGTGTGTTGAACTCGTCACATCACGTGATGAGTTGCGATGTATTGCAACTTTTTTTCCATTGCTGGCAATGGAGTGGGAGCGGTTTCACCATGACGCATCTGGCCTGTGGTCCTGCAGTTTGACACCCCTGCCCTATACCATTCCAGACAGATGGCAGTCCAGTCTCTTCTTGAAAGCCTCCAGTGATGAAGGTCCTACATCTGAAGGCAACTTTTGTTCCATTGGTTGATTGTTCTCACTGTCAGATAATTTCTCCTTATTTCTAGGTTGAATCTCTCCTTGATCAGTTTCCATTCCTTAATCCTTGCCTGGCCTTCAGGTGCTTTGGAAAATAGATAGACTCTGTTGAAAACAGGAATAATGCCTCCAGACCTACAGAAACCCAGACAGATACAGCTGATGAAGACATAATGGAGATACACCTCCAAGTATCACCAACTCTGCAGATTTTCAGCCCCTGTTACTAGGGCTATTACTAATTACTAGTAGCAGCAATGGGTATGGTAGAGGTTGAAACCTCTTTGGGTTGTGGTAAGGAAGGCGGGTATCTAGGAGTTGTGGTTTCAAGCAACAATGATTACCTATACAGGAAGCAGCAGAACTTCCAGAAGGATCTTGTCATTCCTACAATAGAGGGCAGATCAAGAATCAGAGACCTTCTGCAGCATTTATCTGCTATTACAGTGATGGTGAACCTTTTAGAGACTGAGTGCCCCCAAACTGCCCGACCTCTTCCCTGCCCTGCCCCCACCCTGCCCCGCCCTGTACCACCCCAGCCCACACTGCCCCTGCCCCCGCCCCACCCCCTGCCCCGCTCACCTGTAGGGCCACCCACCACCTCCGTGGCCTGCCACAGCAGATCGCCCAGGCAGCCCAGCAGTGCCGTGGTTGCCACACTCTCCACCCACACCCCGCAGCATCATTTGCGCACAGGGCAGAGTCTTGTCCCCACTGCCTGGCTGCCATGTCTTTGGCTGTGCTACTCCGTGCAGGCTGCGTCCAAGGGTGACTCTCCTCTGGGGGGGCTGCTGGTGAGGAGGGGGCTGCAGGGGGAGGTGGGGCTGAAGTGATGGTGTGCATGCCCACAGAGAGGGCTCTAAGTGCCCCCTCTGGCACGCGTACCATAGGTTCGCCACCACTGGCCTATTACCTTAGTAACAGATCTTTCCTGCTTCTTTCAGGGTCAACCTCTGTGTTCTCTACAGACTGAAGATCCCTGGGAATCTCCATCTGGGAAAAGGTCAAGCTTAGCTGAATCCAACTCCTATTTAGGTCAAGAATTCAAATTCCACCATTCCCCCTTCTCTGGCAGATTGGAGAGTTCCAGATTAGCTGCAAACCCACATCTTCCATGTCTGCATGGAAGTCTGACTTAATTTTCTTTGTTTTTCTAATTTGTTGATGCATCAATGACACAACTTTGTGTTGGCCTACTTAAAAAACAACAACAACAACTCTTCAAGCAAATGACTGTGGATTATCTGTCTTGTTTTTTCTCTATGGCACCCGAAACCAGTTTTCCTGGGGGAGGTGTTATTTTTAGACAAAGGAAGTTGTACGGTTCCTTCTGAGGCATGTTGACCTTAGTCCACTTAACTTTAGACGACATTAACAGAAAGTGGGTGTGAGCCTTCAGCTAGGATCTGAGTTAAGAGGTCATTTACAAAGGGTGAGGGAAACAAAGAGAACATTCTGGTCCCTTCTACTAACTTTGTTTCCCATTGTACGCACTTGCATACACAACATGGGAATCGCAAGATGGACGTCACCATTCTCCCTCTCCTCAAATAATTTCAATAAACTGAAGCTGACATGCAGACAATTGCTTTTCAATACATTACTACATTAATTTGGCACAGAAATGAAAATTTCTTTCACAGTTGGTCCTTGGTTTCTGTATTTTAAAAAAGACTAATCACATATAAATCTATGCAGTGGGACATCGTTTAAGTAGGTATGCAAGCTAGAAGCTTTTTTTAAACTAAGCATCAACTATTAACAGAGTTGGAAGGGACCTTGGAGGTCATCTAGTCCAACCCCCTGCTCAGGTAGGAAACCCTATACCATTTCAGACAAATGACTGTCCAATCTTTTCTTAAAAACCTCCAGTGTTGGAGCACCCACAACTTCTGGAGGCAAGATGTTCCACTGATTAATTGTGTTCTGTTAGGAAGTTTCTCCTTAGTTCTAGGTTGCTTCTCTCCTTGATTAGTTTTCATCCATTGCTTCTTGTCCTGCCTTCAGGCGCTTTGGAGAAGAGGAGGATCCCTCTTCTTTGTGGCAGCCCCTTAGACTACTGTCAATGTCACCACTTTCATTAGATTAGATGTACCCAGTTCCCACAACAGTTCATCATATGTTTTAGCCTCCAGTTCCCTAATCATCTTTGTTGCTCTTCTCTGCCCTCTTTCTAGAGTCTCAACATTTTTTTTGCTTTATGGTGACCAGAACTGGACACGGTAATCTCACCAGTGCAGTGTAAAGCAGTACTAACACTGCTACACACTTTCATGTATTTGCAATACATCTGGACTGAAAGAAGCCAAAGATGACTCAAGTCAAAGCATCTGGAGGGAGAGTATTAGTACCACTTTATATAACCTTACTAAGACTTACTAACCAGATCTGGAATAATAATAATAATAATAATAATAATAATAATAATAATAATAATAATAATAATAATAATAATAATAATAATAATAATAATAATATTAATAATAATAATAATAAAGTTGGAAGGGCCCCTGGAGGTCATCTAGTCCAAACCCCTGCTCAGGCAGGAAACCCTACACCATTTCAGACAAATGGCTGTCCAGTCTCTCCTTAAAAACTTCCAGTGTTGGAGCATTCACCGCTTCTGGAGGCAGGTGGTTCCACTGTTAATTGTTCTCACTGTCAGGAAGTTTCTCCTTAGTTCTAGGTTGCTTTGGTTAGTTTCCATCTGTTGCTTCTTGTCCTGCCTTCAGATGCTTTGGAAAGTAGCTTGATTCCCTCTTCTTTGGGGCAGCCCCTGAGATATTGGAACATGGCTATCATGTCCCCCCTCATCCTTCTGTTCGTTAAACTAGTCATACCCAATTCCAGCAATCGTTTCTTATATGTTTTAGCCTCCAGTTCCCTAATCATCTTTGATGCTCTTCTCTCCATTCTTTCTAGAGACTCAACATCCTTATCAAGGCATTGTAAAGTGGTATTAACACTTCATGTGATCTTGATGATAGATAGATAGATAGATAGATAGATAGATAGATAGATAGATAGATAGATAGATAGATAGATAGATAGATAGATAGATAGACAGACAGACACATATAGATAGACATTGAGATTTATTTATTTATTTTATTTATTTATTTTTGTAAACTTTTATACCGCCCCTCTCCCGTAGGACTCGGGGCGGTTTACAGCCAAATTAAAACAACAATAATAAATATTTAAAACTGAATTAAATTACCTAGGCTGACACTAAAACCAATTAAACTCCCATACTAAAACCCTAACTACGTAATTTAAAATTTACATAGAAAACCCGAGGAGCTCTAGGCCAGGCCGGCGTGATTGAAGAGATGAGTCTTCAGTTCTCTTCTGAAGGTGCGGAGATCATGACACGTCCGGAGTTCCTGGGGCAGCTCGTTCCACATCGTCGTTGCCCCCACAGAAAAGGCTCTCCCCTTGGGCGCCACCAGACGGCATTGCTTAGCCGATGGCACCCTGAGGAGGCCCTCCCTGTGGGAGCGAACTGGTCGGTGGGAGGTATTTACTGGCAGAAGGCGGTCTTGTAAATAATTGGGTCCTATGCCATGGAGCGCTTTAAAGGTGGTGACCAACACCTTGAAGCGCACCCGGAAGACCACCGGCAACCAGTGCAGCTCGTGCAGGATGGGGGCCGTTCGTGCCCGCCAGGGTGCCCCCACTACCACCCGTGCGGCCGCATTCTGTGCCAGTTGGAGCCTCCGCGTGCACCTCAAGGGGAGCCCCATGTAGAGAGCATTGCAGTAGTCCAGTCTGGAAGTGACGAAGGCATGAGTGACCGTGCGTAGCGCATTCCGATCCAGGAAGGGGCGCAACTGGCGTACCAGACGAATCTGGTAAAACATCCTCCTGGCCACGGCCATCAGATGGTCCTCAAGGGACAGTCGTGAATCCAGGAGGACTCCCACGTTGCGAGCCCTTCCCGTGGGGGCCACTGACTCACCCCCAATAGACAGCAATGGAGTCAGCTGACTATACCGGGCCGACGGTAACCACAGCCACTCGGTCTTGGAGGGGTTGAGCTTGAGACCGTTCCTCCCCATCCAGATCCACACGGCCTCCAGGCACTGGATCAGCACATCAAGAGCTTCATTTGTGTGGTTCGGGATGGAAATGTACACCTGAGTGTCATCAGCGTACTGATAGAATTCCACCCCAAAACCTCGGATGATCTCACCCAGCGGCTTCACATAAATGTTGAACAACAAGGGCGAGAGGACCGACCCCTGAGGCACCCCACAATCAAGGGGCCTCGGGGTTGACATCTGACCACCTGTCAACACAAACCGGCCAGAGAGGAAGGAGGAGAACCACCGAAGCACGGTGCCCCCTATGCCCAACCCCTCCAACCGGCGCAGCATGATACCATGGTCGATGGTATCAAAAGCCGCTGAGAGGTCCAATAGCACCAGGACAGAGGAGCAACCCCTGTCCCGGGCCCGCCAGAGATCATCCACCAATGCGACCAAAGCTGTTTCCGTGCTGTAGCCCAGCCTGAAGCCCGACTGGAACAGATCCAGATATGACGATTCCTCCAGGTGCTGAGGGAACTGTCGAGCAACCACACTCTCAACAACCTTCGCAACAAAGCGAAGGTTGGAGACAGGACGGTAGTTGGATAAAACAGCAGGGTCCAGAGCGGGCTTCTTGAGGAGGGGTCGCACCACCGCCTCTTTCAGGGCGGCGGGAAAGACACCCTCACTCAGTGAAGCATTGGTAATCGCCTGAAGCCAGCCTCGCGTCACCTCGCTGGAGGCCAGTACCAGCCAGGAGGGACACAGGTCCAATAAACATGTGGTTGCTCTAAGACCTCCCAGCAACCTGTCCACGTCATCCGGTGTCATGGAGTCAAACTCAGCCCAGATAACAGTCTCAAGACTGGCCTCAGCCACTCCCGCTGGACCCCCTTCGTCGAAGTTAAAGCCTTCCCGAATCTGAGCGATTTTGTCATACAGATATTGCACAAAATCCTCAGCTCTTCCCTCCAAGGGATCCCTCCTCACCTCCCATTGAAGGAGGGAGCGGGTTACCCTAAACAGGGAGGCTGGGCGATTATCTGATGACGCAATAAGGGCAGTGACATGAGAACACTTCTCTGCCCTTATGGCCACTAGGTAAGTCCTAATATGGTTTCTTACCCGTGTTCGCCCTCCAGCTGCTCTCTAGGCGTCTTTTCCGGCGCTTCATCTCCCTCAGCTCCCCGTTGAACCAGGGAGCTGATCGAGAACCACGCCGGTTCAGAGGCCGCAAAGGCACAACCCGATCCAAGGCACCAGCAGCTGCCCTATCCCAGGCCGCTACCAGCGCCCCGACCGAGTTGTGTGTTAGAGCCTCCGGTATTGGCCCAAGCTCCGTCTGGAACCTCTTGGGTTCCATCAATCGCCTGGGGCGGTACCACACAACTGGTTCTGCCTCCCTGCGGCGGGGGTGTAGCGGTCTGAAAGTCCAAGCGTAAGAGAGAGTGATCGGATCATGACAGGGGAGTAATAACTATATTTCCCATATCCAGATCGCTCAAACACTGACCAGAGACAAAAACCAGATCAAGCGTGTTTCCCCCCATGTGTGTGGGACCTTGAATTACCTGGGTCAGGTCCATGGCTGTCATGGAAGCCATGAACTCCCGAACCTCCCCAGACGCCTCTCCCGCAGATGGCAGATTGAAGTCACCCATGACTACCAGCCTGGGGACCTCAACCGCCACCGCCGCGATGACGCCGAGGAGCTCGGGCAGGGCGGTTGACATGTGGCAGGGAGCCAGGTACATGAGCAACACAGCCCTCGGACCCCCAAGGTACCACCTCACAAGGAGGGATTCACAGCCTGCTGTCTGAGGAACAGTGACCTCTCTTGGCCTGAGACCTTCCCTAATCACAACCGCCACTCCCCCACCCCTGCCCTGAGCTCTCGGCTGGTGAAATGCAAGGAAGCCTGGAGGGCACATTTCCACCAGAGGGACACCTCCCTCTGGTCCCAACCAGGTCTCCGTAATACCCGCCAGGTCTGCGGCCCCCTCCATAATTAAGTCTTGTATCAAGGGGGCCTTATTTACCACAGACCTGGCGTTGCACAGCACCAGCCTATAGCCCGGGCCCTTTGGCTCTAAACAACCCAGATCACAAGTGGAGCCATGGGGGTCGGAGCGCGGCACCGCTCGAAGATAGCGGGGGGGGTGCTCCCATAAATAGATATGGCCCCCTGCTCCCGCCATATCTGCCCCTCCCACTTACAAAACCGATGGGAACTGAATCACCTCTGCCCCCTCCCTGATTGAGATAGAGATAGAGATAGATAGAGAGGAGGGGGAGAACCAGAATATTCAAGAGGGACATTTGTGCTAGTTGGCTTGAGGCTGTACTAAAAAATGAAATTTGGAAACAATGTGATGCCCTTTGTTCCATATTTCAGAGAGTGTTCTGCTCACAAGACAGGCAATGTTTCATAAGAAGTAGCTCAAAGGGGAATAAAGCCATCCATTTTAAGAGAAACGAGAGAGGGACAAGTCTTGGCATTAAAAAGTAAAGGTCACAGGAGCTAAAGGAGAAAAATGGATGAGTGCAAAGAAGATTTCAGCTCTGTGAAAGATCAAAATTAAAGTTGCTTGCTTAAAGAAGGCTTCTGAAGACTCTCTTCAGTTAATCTGAAGACAGACCCATCTCCAAATCTTGCTTTGAAAATGCCAGGAAGATTCAGAAGCTAAAGATCAATGTAATGAGACTTATTATTGCTGACTTTTAATCAGCTTGAGTAGGAAGAAACCAACACTCCCACAGAGGTTGCAACTGAAACTGTTGTGTCTGCTATTCTTTAGTAACTTTGATGGCTAATCCATCACACTGGTAAACATAATAGACACAAAACTATTGTTGTAACTTTATTCTAGGGTGATCGGCGTGATTTCCAGTAGTGCTGCTATAAAGGGTAAAACGTTTAATTCTTCAACCCATTATGTCCTCAGATTATCAAGCAAAGAAATAACATGAATAAGATTAATGTAAACTCTCCTTAAATAGGAAGCTCCTTAGAATTAGAATCTCCTCCCAAAAGACACCACAATGGAGAATTTGAGAATGACCCTAGAGCTGCAGATAAGTATTCTTTTCGAAGCCAGAATAACGAAGTTTGAAAGGACCTTGGAGGGTTTTTAGTCTAACCCCCTACTCAAGTAGGAGACCTTATACCAGGGGTCTTCAAACTTGGCCCTTTTATGACTTGTGGACTTCAACTCCCACCCTCTCTGCCTTTCGTAAATTGCTTAAAACATACTTTTGCCGGCAGGCCTGGGGCAGCTAACACCTTGCCCCTAGCCAGTGTATGTTTGTGTGTATGTTTGTGGAATGATTGGTTTCTTTTTTAACTTAAGGGTTTTTATATTTATGTATTTTATTGTAATTTCTATCATGTTGTAAGCCGCCCTGAGTTCTCTGGAATAGGGCGGCATAGAAATTAAATAATAATAATAATAATAATAATAATAATAATAATAATAATAATAATAATAATAATAATAATAATAATAATAATAATTCAACTCCCAGAATTCCTCAGCCAGCCGTGCCTGGTTGAGGAATTCTGGGAGTTGAAGTCCACAAGTCATAAAAGGGCCAGGTTTGAAGACCCCTGCCCTATACCTCTCCAGACAAGTAACTGTCCAATCTCTTCTTAAAAGTCTCCAGTGATGGAGCACCCACAACTTTTGAAGGCAAGCCATTCCAAGATGACCCTCTGAAGGCAAAGGAGACATCACTTATATACCCTGAATGCAGGATCCTTAGTGCTCTCCGACCTTGGTTGCTTTCTTGCAAAAGCTTCATTCCCAACTAGGTAACATCAATCCTGCACGGATGATGTTACCTAGTTGGATGATGAAAAGTCTGCAAGAAAACAACCACGCTCGGAGAGCACCAGGACCCAGAGTTCAACCCTGAGCTATAAATATCCTCTTCCATTGGCAAAGAAATATTGGCATGGAATTCATATATTAATGCAGAAAGTTTTTAAAGCGAACATAAAGAATAAGCCAGAAACTTTCCTTCTGGGTCTAATGGAAAGAGAACTGGGGGGAAAAAATTGGAATTCTGATTCTATATATGGTGCACAAAAGTGAAAGGATGCCTCGATTCCCATCACAGGTTACATGGTTACAAAAGCTGAAGGAATTAGCAGAGATGGCCAAATTGACTGTGCTGATCAAAGAAAAGAATATTATTTATTTATTTATTTATTTGATTTGTATGCCGCTCCTCTCCGGAGACTCGGAGCGGCTCACAACATATACAAAACATCAAAATATTAAAAATAGATACCCAACACACGTACACCTTTCGAACAACAACCCACAATCATCCCCAGGCCTGCCGGCAAAGATAAGTTTTAAGATTCTTTCGGAGGGCTGGGAGAGTGGGAGAAATGTGGACTTCAAGGGGCAGTTGGTTCCAGAGGGTGGGCGCCACAACAGAGAAGGCCCTCCCCCTAGGACCCGCCAAACAACATTGTTTCGCTGATGGGACCCGGAGGAGGCCGACCCTGTGCGCTCTCACCGGTCGTAGGGAAGTATGTGGCAGAAGACGGTCCCGTAACATATAAGTATGTTTGTTTCTACTTGGAAACCGTTTCTGGACTTTGTGCTTGAGGCGGAAAAAAAACGATATCCTGATTTGAGGTTTTACCGATCAAGCTGACTTGCCGATACAGAATTGGCTAGTGCCTACTACTATAGACATGTAAAAAAGTTGAGATTTGATTTTAATGTCTGGTTTTACTGCCACGGAGAAGAGTTGGAAGTTAATGCCTTTTGTTTCTTCCCCTCCCTTTCTTCACACCTTTTTTTTTGTTTTCCCTTCTTCTACTGCTGTCCCCTACTATTTGCTTCTGCATTTTCACATTTTATGTTGCACAGTAGTGGCCAGAATTGTGGAAACCTTTTGGGAAAAATGTACCGTAGAAATACCACCTTTGGTTAAGTTTCCACCCATTTGTCTTCTAATTTCTTTATAACTGTAGCCTTGTTCACTTCATAATACTATTTTACATCGTTTTTTGGGCGACCAGTCAACTCTTTGCACCATGACTTTCATTTTATGACGTTTTACAAGCTCACTCAATGAAAGAACACAGAAAAACCCAGCCAACTTGATAGCCATCACATAACACACTGACAAATGTCCTCCTCTCAGCTTCAATACGTGACATCAATCACTGAATCCTACCGTGATCTGATTGGCTCATGGCCAAAACAAGATGACACCCGATTGGCTCTCTAAACACTCACGCTCATTGGCTACAATCAGATGAAGGAAAGCTACCTGAGATCAACCTAAGCAAGTTGTGCTTCCTTTTTCTGGTTATTTGGCTTCAACCTTTCATAGAACACAGTACAGATAATTGAACAAACTTTGTTGCATTGCATTCTTGACTAAATTATCTTTCCATGGATATGTAATTTTATGGTACTACTCCCCCCCCCCAAAAAAAGTGGTGTTATTAGCCGTCCAACCTCAAAAATACACTTTTCCCAAGAGGTCTCCGCAATTTTGGCCACTGCTGTAAATGAATAAAACTAATGGAAAAAAAAATCCTCTTCCATTGACACTCCAAATTATGAGACGACCCATATAAGTCCCCTGATCACATCCTCTGAAGACTGCCACCATCTGAGATCCAGTTGTCACCACTTTTTTGTCACTGGGTTGGCAAAGTGCCTTCTGGGTAATGCGTGTCAGACAATGTACTGATGTTTGTACCCTTCATGATAGGGTCTGTTTATTTCAGGGGAACTTATGTCAATCATTCAGGATAACACTGCATCCCCAAGGGCAGTGGCGATATTCTCAAGAGAGCTTGTCAAAGATGTTCATCTTACTTGTACAACTTTCTCAGGCCAAAAGCTTGTGGTACAAGCCAGGAAAATCCTATTTACTTATTTTCCAAAGAACTTGGAAAAACTCATTATGATGCAAATATTTCCTCTCCTTGGGAAAGGTGATTATTGCATTGTGTTCTACCTCGGGATGGAAACAAGAAGCAAGATTGGCTTGTGACTTATTGGCACTGCAGCAACAGGAAAACTATTGCTCCTGTCCAAATTAAAAACATCCCACCCAAGAAATTTAAAAGTAAAAGGGGGGGGGAACCCTTAGCACATAACCAAGGGGCTGCGGCACTGCTTCATTGTTCGTTTGACTTGAAATAAGCCGTTGGTTAACTTAGAAATAAGCAAACCCACACACAGGCCAAAATTAGGTGAAAATCCTCAGTTCGTTCCTCCCCACAGACCTAAGATTGCAACATAATCCACGTTTAAGCCTTCGATTAGGGCAACAGTATCTAGTGATTCTCTAGGCATAGCAGCCAGAGTTCGGGAAATATTGCCTAATGCAAAATTTCTTAGCCTGAGCATCTCTCAGATGTCTGGATATCAACTCCCAGAATTGCTCAGCTGGCGTGGGAATTGGAGTCCACACAACTTAAGAGTTGCTGAATTGAGAAACATCAACCCCTCTGCATTTTGTGCGTGTGGTGAAAAATATATATATATATATATATATGAAACTTTGACTTTGGTTTTGCCGATTAGATAGATTTGTCATTATAGAAATGGGTAGCTATGTGCTAATGTGTCAAAGTAAAACGTTGGACGCTTAGAACAATTAACCAGTGGAACAACCTGCCTTCAGAAGTTGTGACTGCTCCAAACACTGGAAGTTTTTAAGAAGAGATTGGACAGCCATTTGTCTGAAATGGTATAGGGTTAAATGGTATAGCCTGAGCAGGGGGCTGGACTAGAAGACCTTCAAGGTCCTTCCAACTCTTCTCTTCTCTTCTCTTCTCTTCTCTTCTCTTCTCTTCTCTTCTCTTCTCTTCTCTTCTCTTCTCTTCTCTTCTCTTCTCTTCTCTTCTCTTCTCTTCTCTTCTCTTCTCTTCTCTTCTCTTCTCTTCTCTTCTCTTCTCTTCTCTTCTCTTCTCTTCTATAGTCTATAGTCTATAGTCTATAGTCTATAGTCTATAGTCTATAGTCTATAGTCTATAATCTATAGTCTATAGTCTATAGTCTATATTACTATTCTATTCTATTCTATTCTATTCTATTCTATTCTATTCTATTCTATTCTATTCTATTCTATTCTATTCTATTCTATTCTATTCTATTCTATTCTATTCTATTCTACTCTACTCTACTCTACTCTACTCTACTCTACTCTACTCTATTTTCCATTCCGTTCCATATTTTCTATTCTGTTCTGTTCTATTCTGTTCTGTTCTGTTCTGTTCTGTTCTACTCTACTCTACTCTACTCTACTCTACTCTACTCTACTCTACTCTACTCTACTCTACTCTATTTTCCTTTCCATTCCATATTTTCTATTCTATTCTATTCTGTTCTGTTCTGTTCTGTTCTGTTCTGCTCTGCTCTGCTCTGCTCTGCTCTGCTCTGCTCTGCTCTGCTCTGCTCTATTCTATTCTATTCTATTCTATTCTATTCTATTCTATTCTATTCTATTCTATTCTATTCTATTCCATTCCATTCCATTCCATTCCATTCCATTCTATTCTATTCTATTCTATTCTATTCTATTCTATTCTATTCTATTCTATTCTATTCTATTCTATTCTATTCTATTCTATTCTATTCTAATGTTGTTATCTTATATTGTGCTAAAAAGATTCGGAAGTCAACATTTTTTTCTTTCTTCCCTTGTACCTCATATTTTCTTCCTCCCCTTTTTTTCCTTCCCTTAATCTCCTATGTTGATTTTTCTTTGTATTTTATACATCGATAAAACAATGAATGGCAAAACATCAACCTAACCAATGCTTTGAATCCATGCATGGTATTATATAAAATGCTAAATATTTTTAGGTTTTTAGTTCACTTTTGATCAGGGAAGATAGGTGACCTCCATCGTACAATTGGATGAAGAGTTCTGAAAATTAAAGAGTCTTAAATTGACCTCTGGACATTTTTTTAAAAAAAATATTTCAAACATAGTTATACAGACAATGAAAAGAGAATGTTGAAGGCAAGTTTGAATGCATTGCTACAGAAAATGAAATCTCAATTTCAATAAAGCAATTGGAAAAAAAATCTACTTAATAGGAAAGCCAACTTGAAGTGGTGAAGGCACCAGGTTTAAAACTGGAAGATGGTGACTTTGTCTGTCACTCTAGGCCCAAAGTCAGTTTGGGAGCTTTGAGCCAGTCACTCTCCCTCAGCCCTAGGAAGCAAGCAAGGGCAAACCACTTTTGAAAACCACTTTTGCCAGAGTGTGGTTTTCCCACACTCAACACCAACTCAAAGACACACAGAGAACAGACAAGGCCATGGTTTTCCCAGTGGCAATGTATGGCTGTGAAAGTTGGACCGTAAGAAAGGCTGAGCGCCAAAGAATGGAGGCCTTTGGACTCTGGTGCTGGAGAAGACTCCTGCGAGTCCCCTGGACTGCAAGGCGATCCAACCGGTCAGTCCCAGAGGAGATCAACCCTGACTGCTCTTTAGAAGGCCAGATCCTGACGTTGAAACTCAAGTACTTTGGCCGCCTAATGAGAAGGAAGGACTCCCTGGAGAAGAGCCTGATGCTGGGAAAGATGGAGGGCAAGAGAAGAAGGGGACGACAGAGAATGAGGTGGCTGGATGGAGTCACTGAAGCAGCAGGCGTGAGCTTAAATGGACTCCAGAAGATGGCAGAGGACAGCAAGGCCTGGAGGAACATTGTCCATTGAGTCGCGATGGGTTGGACACGACTTCGCAACTAACAACAACAACAACAACATTGGATTTAGCATTCACATTTAGCACTTGTACACCGAATGCTAAAGAAAGATTAAAACGATTCCCTTTGCACGTCAATGAATTTCAAATGGAAATCTGCGGAAACCAGGAATAGAAAATCTCCACTAGTTCAACTTAATAGAGAACCTGGAAGAATTTATCGTTGTCCTCAAATTAATCAGAACTTGGTTTGTATACTGGTGAGAACAATTTTACTCCAGGCTTTGGAGTGGACTGTTAAGTGGGCTTACCAGAACATGCATATTATATCCAAAATCTGGCTGACCCCTTTAATGGCAGGAAAGAAGTACTTAGAGGGTTTTTTGGTTTTTTTAACAGATTTTTGGCAGCCAAGATAACAGGGTTAGCAATACATTGAGACAACAGAAGGAAAAAAGTACTTAATAGCGCCTTCCTTCAACTTTGCCCAAGCTGATTTTGTTTTGTTTATAAAATGCTGGTCACATCCAGGATATTATATCCAGGATATCAACAGTCAAGCCTGGCTTTTTATCTGAATAATAAAACAATAACAAATCTTTATTATGGCTTTTAGAACAGAAAACAATACATAGACATGCTTACCTGGCAGGAGAGATACCTAGATCACCGAATCTGGGGTCAACCAAGGCTGAAACAACTATTTCTTATTTTTCTTATTTCTAGCTTCTCTGGCAAGCCCTTGTCTGAAAACTTCTCGCAGTTTATTTCAATCAGATTTATTGAGAAGAAATGGAATATAGTTACAAAAATCTCAGCCACACAGCAATCTTCACTTAAGAACTCAAACCAATCTTTTAACTTGTTGAGATGGAGACTTTGGCGTATCCATCTTCATGAAAGGTCTGTGTGTTGCCAAGCAAAGAAAGAGAACAGAAGGATAGAATCAAGATCACGTGAAGTGTTAACACCACTTTACAAGGCCTTGGTAAGGCCGCACTTGGAATACTGCATCCAGTTTTGGTCACCACGATGTAAAAAAGATGTTGAGACTCTAGAAAGAGTGCAGAGAAGAGCAACAAAGATGATTAGGGGACTGGAGGCTAAAACACATAAGGAACGGTTGCTGGAATTGGGTATGTCTAGTTTAGTGAAGAGAAGGACTAGGGGGGACATGATAGCAGTATTCCAATATCTCAGGGGCTGCCCCAAAGAAGAGGGAGTCAAGCTATTCTCCAAAGCACCTGAAGGTAGGACAAGAAGCCACGGATGGAAACTAATCCAGGAGAGAAGGAAACAGGAACTAAGGAGAAACTTCCTGACAGTTAGAACAGTTAACCAGTGGAACAACCTGCCTCCAGAAGCGGTGAATGCTCCAACACTGGAAGTTTTTAAGAAGAGACTGGACAGCCATTTGTCTGAAATGGTATAGGATTTCCTGCCTGAGCAGGGGGTTGGACTAGGTGACCTCCAAGGTCCCTTCCAACTTTATTATTATTATTATTATTATTATTATTATTATTATTATTATTATTATTATTATTATTATTATTATTATTATTATTATTATCATTATTATTATTATTATTAATAATAATAATATTAATATTAACCTCAGCTCAGTTGTAAGTGTGAACAGTGAATTGTTTTAATAAGCAGGATTTGAGGTCATACTTGATTCATTTGTTCACCTATGCTAGCCATTGACCGTAAGGAATATGCAGAGTTTCCAGTAGAATCTTTCAATTCATCTCCCACATTAAGAGGAGATACTAACGATAGAATCTGGGTGCTTATTTGTGCAAACCATCTATTATTAGCATGCAAATATACTGTGTTAAAGGGTTCTGGAACAAAGGGGATTTTTTTTTAATCTAACCGTTGCTTTCTTGCTTTTTGTAATCAGCTTTTTCACCAGAGAAATTTCATGCAAGTGTGGGAAACATGTACATGGATGGGATATACTGAAGGAGGGAATAAGGGAGTGTACATCTTTCTTATGATGTAATGGCTCTGTTGTCTGATTTTCATTGGCTAACAAAGTTTATAAAGCAATGCTATCAACTTTCTAAGGTCTAGCACTTCTGGATGTAACTCTGCCAGCGTTTCAGGTTATTGGCCACCCAGCTGCTTAATTTGATCGAATAAATTGCTGCTTGATCAAGAACGTACTGTTGTATCTCATGATTTATGTTGACTGCTTTTTAGTATGCTATTATGATTAATGTTGATTGCTTTAATAAAAAATTAAAAAAAAGAAGTCTCTGCTTGGGTTATCTGATTAGATCAGTGGTTCTCAACCTTTCTCAGGTTGAGACCCCACTTGCCCCGCCCATGCGCGCCGCGACCCCAACCCGGGCGCGCGCGTGCCAAAAAAAAATTTAAAAAAAAATTAAAAAAAAAAAATGGCGGCCGCGATGGGCAGATCTGCGCATGTGCGGATCGGCCCATCACACGCGCCACGCATGCGCACATCCGCCCGTCACGGGCCACCATTTTGTTTTTTTTATTTTTATTTTTTTAAAATTAAAAAAATATAAAAAACAAAAAAAAATGGCGGCCGCGACAGGCGGATCTGCGCCTGCGCAGATCGGCCCGTTGCACGCGCCGCACATGCGTGGATCCGCCTGTCGCGGTCCGCCGTTTTGTTTTTTTTTTTTAATTTTTTTTTAATTTTATTTTATTTTATTTTTTTATTTTTTTTTCCGGTGCGACAGGCGGATCTGAGCGTGCACGGCGTGCGCGCACCCAAAAAACAAATAAAAAAAATAAAAAAAATTTTAAAAAATTTAAAAAAAATTAAAAAATAAAAGACAAAAAAAACCAAAATGGCGGCCGGCGGTGCCCGGCGACCCCCGCGAAATGGTCGCGCGACCCCAAATGGGGTCGCGACCCCAAGGTTGAGAACCACTGGATTAGATTGATATGGTATCTCAAGTTTAAGTAAGGGATTGGGACCTTACACTGTGTTACCAAGATATCATCCCACTTAGGCCTCCGAGATGCATTTAAACTGGGTATTCTAAAAGAGGTCCTGAACACCAAAGTAATGTAGTAAGCACATACATCTTGACACAACTGGTCTGTTCGATTGTGAGATAACAAGTAGATGTTTTTCAGTCACTGCCTAGTTGCTATGCGTAGACTTCATGCAAGCAACTCAAAATGTTTACGGTAGACATTATCTTTTTCGCCAAGCTGCTGTACACTTATTTATTTATTTTATTTTGTCAAATTTGTATGCCACCCCTCTCCTGAGACTTCTAGGCACGTGTTGTGGAAATATGTCCCACTGAATTCTGCAGGAAATGTTTTTTTTGAACAGGAACAAAGAGCTTCCATTAGACACATGCAGAGAGAGAGACACACAGAGAGAGAGAGAGAGACCAGCTCAGGAACCAGATGTTGAGACTAGGAAGCTCATTTCGTGATTTCCCATTGTTATTTCCATCCTCGTGATGTTTCTATAGAGTTGGCTTCCATTAGTGCTTTTTCTTAATTCAAATTTCCAGCAGCCTCTCATAGGTAAACATTACACTGTAAAGGTCACCTGGGGATAAATATAGAGAATTTGAGAGCAGGTTCCCATCATTCCCTCGTGTCTGGATATTTATATATGTATTTATCCTATTATTATGACTGCCCACCTCACTGGATGTGATTCTGGGTGGCGTGCAAAGAAACCATAAAAAAGAAATTTAAAACAACAACAACCCATCCAAGAAGTACAAGAATTGATGTTATTATGATGACAGGCTAAGAGAGAGCATCAGATTTTATTATCTATTTATTTATTTATTTATTTATCTATCTATTTATTTATTTATTTATTTATTATTTAATTAGATTTCTATGCTGCCCTATTCCAAGAACTCAGGGCGGCTTACAACATGGATATTCACATGAAGAAATCTGACATTAAAATACATTGTAAAACACCTTAATTAAAAACCAATCATCCAAAGACAGACATGCAAACAAACATACACTGGCTGGGGCCAGGTGTTAACTGCCCCAGGCCTGTCGGCAAAGATGTGTCTTCAATAATTTGCGAAAGGCGGGGAGGGTAGGGGCAATACGGATCTCCGGGGGGACTTGATTCCAGAGGGCCGGGGCCGCAACAGAGAAGGCTCTTCCCCTAGGCCCCGCCAGGCGACACTGCCTGGCTGATGGGACCTGGAGAAGGCCGACCCTGTGGGCCCTAACCGGTCGCTGGGTTTCATGGGGCAGCAGACGGTCCCGTAAGTAATCTGGTCCGATGCCATTTAGGGCTTTGTAGGTCATAACCAACACTTTGAATTGCGTTCGGAGACCAATTGGCAGCCAATGCAGCTCGCGGAGTGATGCCGAAATGTGGGCATTTCTGGGCAGGCCCAACACTGCTCGCGCAGCTGCATTCTGCATTACCTGAAGTCCCCAAACGTTTTTCAAAGGTAGCCCCATGTAGAGAGCATTGCAGTAGTCGAGCCTCGAGGTGATAAGGTCATGAGTGACTGTGAGAAGAGACTCCCGGTCCAAATAGGGCCGCAGCTGGTGCACCAGGTGAACCTGGGCAAATGTCCTCCTCGCCACAGCCAAAAGATGATGTTCCAGATTTATTATAAACAATGGCACCACCAGAACTGGAGGAGCTTCTTTGACGAGAAGCAAAATATCTTCAAGAAAAAAAACACAGAAGGTCCAGTTGTCTCTTGAAAAAGCACCTTTGGGGCACCGCCTCATCAGATCACCATTCCCTTGTGACCTTCAGGGTGACACTACCCGGTTTTAAGGGACTTCTGGAAGGTTGGCAAAGATGGAGGCCGTCTCACCTTGGCGTGGGGGAAAGATGCTCCATAGGGCAGGTGCCACAGGCAGAAAATATTCATTGTTCTACAAAGATGATACACACACACACACTCATTCCCTCCAGATTGTGGAAATAGTAGGAAAGCAATGACTGAAAAAGTGTTAGGGGCTCAGTTGGGAGTACTATTGGGAAGAATGAGGTAGTCATCTCAAGTGGCATATGCTGGGAGATGATAGCTGGAAGAGAATATAAACTATGATATTCCTCTTAAGTGATCACTGCAGTTGTTAACTTAGTATGTCTAGTTTAATGAGGAGGACGGGGAGTGACATGATAGTAGTGTTTCAATATCTCGGGGGCTGAAAGAAAGAAGAGGGAGTTAAGCTCTTCTCCAGAGCGCCTGAAGGCAGGACAAGAAGAAGCAACGGGTGGAAACTGATCAAGGAGAGAATCAACCTGGAATTCAGGAGAAACTTCCTGACAGTTAGAACAATTAACCAGTGGAACCACCTGCCTCCAGAAGCGGTGAATGCTCCAACACTGGAAGTTTTTAAGAAGAGACTGGACAGCCATTTGTCTGAAATGGTATAGGGTTTTCTGCCTGAGCAGGGGGCTGGACTAGATGACCTCCAAGGTCCCTTCCAACTCTGTTATTCTGTTCTATTCTATTCTATTCTATTCTATTCTATTCTATTCTATTCTATTCTATTCTATTCTATTCTATTCTATTCTATTCTATTCTTCATGATCTATTCTATTCTATTCTATTCTATTCTATTCTATTCTATTCTATTCTATTCTATTCTATTCTATTCTATTCTTCATGATCTATTCTATTCTATTCTATTCTATTCTATTCTATTCTATTCTATTCTATTCTATTCTATTCTATTCTTCATGATCTATTCTATTCTATTCTATTCTATTCTATTCTATTCTATTCTATTCTATTCTATTCTATTCTATTCTATTCTATTCTATTCTATTCTATTCTATTCTATTCTATTCTATTCTATTCTATTCTTCATGATCTATTCTATTCTATTCTATTCTATTCTATTCTATTCTATTCTATTCTATTCTATTCTATTCTATTCTATTCTATTCTATTCCTATTCCTATTCTATTCTATTCTATTCTATTCTATTCTATTCTATTCTATTCTATTCTATTCTATTCTATTCTATTCTATTCTATTCTTCATGATCTATTCTATTCTATTCTATTCTATTCTATTCTATTCTATTCTATTCTATTCTATTCTATTCTATTCTATTCTATTCTTCATGATCTATTCTATTCTATTCTATTCTATTCTATTCTATTCTTCATGATCTATTCTATTCTATTCTATTCCTATTCTATTCTATTCTATTCTATTCTATTCTATTCTATTCTATTCTATTCTATTCTATTCCTATTCTATTCTATTCTATTCTATTCTATTCTATTCTATTCTATTCTATTCTATTCTATTCTATTCTATTCTATTCTATTCTATTCTATTCTATTCTATTCTATTCTATTCCTATTCCTATTCCTATTCTATTCTATTCTATTCTATTCTATTCTATTCTATTCCTATTCTATTCTATTCTATTCTATTCTATTCTATTCTATTCTATTCTATTCTATTCTATTCTATTCTATTCTATTCCTATTCCTATTCTATTCTATTCTATTCTATTCTATTCTATTTTATTCTATTCTATTCTATTCTATTCTATTCTATTCTATTCTATTCTATTCTATTCTATTCTATTCTATTCTATTCTATTCTTCTATTCCATTCTATTTCATTCCATTCCATATTCTGTTCTAATCTCCTCTCCTCTCCTCCCCTCTCCTCCCCTCCCCTGCCCTCCTTTCCTTTCCTTTCCTCCTCTCCTCTCCTCTCCTCTCCTCTCCTCTCCTCTCCTCTCCTCTCCTCTCCTCTCCTCTCCTCTCCTCTCCTCTCCTCTCCTCTCCTCTTCTCTTCTCTCCTCTCCTCTCCTTTCCTCTTCTCTTCTCTTCTCTCTTCCATTCCATTCTATTCGTAGCACGATTGTTAATAAATCTGGCTTCCCCATTGACTTTCCTTGTCAGGATGTCACAAAAGGGGGATCACATGACCCCAGGACACTGCAGCCATCACAAATAGGGGTCAGTTGCCAGATGTCTGAATTTTGATCCTATGACCATCGGATGCTGCAACAGTTGTTAAGTGTGAAAAACCGTCAGAAGTCACTTTTTTTTTCTGTGCAGTTCTAACTTTGAAAGGTTACTAAACCAACTGTTGTAAATCAAGGACTAATCTGTATTTCTATAATAAACAAGAGTTGCTCTCCGGGCGTGGCAAACTTCCTTCCATAAAGAACGATCCTTATCTCCAAGAAAACCACACAACTAGCTTGTTTACTGGAGGAATTTACCTTTTCTGTCTTTTTTTTTTTAAAATCTTGTTGAAACGAGTTAGACGTAAACCTGTAGTAGAAAAGCTCTTACGTCCTGGATTGAGTACTCTTCAAGGGGGGGGGATGTGTCACTGGTGCCAGAACATATGTTTCTGCAATGTCTGAAGTCGGGATGTCCAAGGAAGAAGTAATTACATTAATGGCACTTTGAGACGGGAGTTTAATATTGGCAGATGTCCGTCATCATTTGAAGCAGATGCCCAGAACATGGAAACTGATTGCTGGATAATGGAAATGGGTTTTTCTCCACCCATTGTATGGTTAAGAGATTTCCCCTTTCAAGTGGAAAAACAAAGATTGATAGCCCTAATGACTTAGCAGTGGGTGAAAGAGCTGGTGAAATTTGTGACTGATGAATGAGTTACTTTAAAACGAATGCTACATATAATACTATATGTGTAGGTGTAGGTCTGTGCATGTACACCCACTCACGCCGATATAGCTATAGCTGTAGATGATATAGCTATAGCTATAGATAGATGATATAGTAGACAGCTAGAGCAATAGATAAATACTGTAGATAGATAGTTTGATAGATAGATAGATAGATAGATAGAGAGAGAGAGAGAGAGAGAGAGAGAGAGAGAGAGAGAGAGAGAGAGAGAGAGAGAGAGAGAGAGAGATGGATGGATAGATGGATGGTGGATGGATAAAGGTATGGATAATATAATATAGGTCTTCTTCCTTTCCTTTCCTTTCTTTCCTTTCCTTTCCTTTCCTTTCCTTTCCTTTCCTTTCCTTTCCTTTCCTTTCTTTCCTTTCCTTTCCTTTCCTTTCGTCTATCTCCCTTCCCTTCTTCTATCTCCTTTCCTTTCCTTTCCTTTCTTCCTTTCCTTTCCTTTCCTTTCCTTTCCTTTCCTTTCCTTTCCTTTCCTTTCCTTTCCTTTCCTTTCTTTCCTTTCCTTTCCTTTCCTTTCCTTTCCTTTCCTTTCTTTCCTTTCCTTTTCCTTTCCTTTCCTTTCCTTTCCTTTCCTTTCTTTCCTTTCCTTTCCTTTCCTTTCGTCTATCTCCCTTCCCTTCTTCTATCTTCCTTTCCTTTCCTTTCTTCCTTTCCTTTCCTTTCCTTTCCTTTCCTTTCCTTTCCTTTCCTTTCCTTTCCTTCTTCCTTTCTTTCCTTTTTTCCTTTTTTCCTTTCCTTTCTTTCCTCTTCCTTTCCTTTCCTTTCCTTTCCTTTCCTTTCCTTTCCTTCCTTTTCCTTTCCTTTCCTCTATCTCCCTTCCCTTCTTCTATCTCCCTTCCCTTCCCATCCTTTCCTCAGAGAGCACCAAGGACTCCACCAATATTATTTGTATTTATAGTACTGTTAGTAATATTTATTGAATTCTTTTCATATAATAAATGCTTCAAGGTCGACGAACAATCTGAAACTTCAGAAAGGGGTCGATAATCTGAAGATAATCTGGAGATCTGATTAGATCCTAGTCACATCCAACAAGGTTTTTGATTTGAAATAATCTATACTGAAAAATGAGCTATGCCTAAAACCTTTACAATCCTGGTTAATACACCTTATAATTTAAAATATATTGGTAGATTTGGGTACCAACAAAGAACCCCCATTTTCAACATTATTATTATCATAAGTGGAAGTGGAAGATGGTGGCTTGAACTTTTGATGTTTACATTGTCCAACATATTAAGACTTCCTAGCTACTGTCTAGCTTATAAATAGCGAAGAAAAAAAAGGATGTTATTAAAAACTAAGGTTGCAAGGCTATGTGGCACAGGATATAAGTGTGTCCATTATGAAACAGAAACAAGCTACAAGTATAAACAGGAAAAAATGAGAAATGGGTGTCAGCAATTCTCCATTCCTAATGAACTACAAAACAATACCCCCAAAATATTATTTTTTAAAAAAAAAATTAAATTAATGTTAATCTTGACTGTATTGATAAATACATGTATTGATGGAATTAGAAAATTATGAAATAGAAAATCATAAATAATACAGATTGTCCTTGACTTACAACCACAATTGAAGTGTTAATACCACTTTACAAGGCCTGGGTAAGGCCACACTTGGAATACTGCATCCAGTTTTGGTCACCATGATGTAAAAAAGATGTTGAGACTCTGGAAAGAGTACAGAGAAGAGCAACAAAGAGGATCAGGGGACTGGAGGCTAAAACATATAAGGAACCGTGGCTGGAATTGGGTATGTCTTGTTTAATGAAGAGAAGGACGATGGGGGACATGATAGCAGCCTTCCAGTATCTCAGGGGCTGCCCCAAAGAAGAGGGAGTCAAGCTGTTCTCCAAAGCACCTGAAGGCAGGGCAAGAAGCAATGGATGAAAACTGACCAAAGAGAGAAGCAACCTAGAACTAAAGAGAAATTTCCTGACAGTTAGAACAATTAACCAGTGGAACAACCTGCCTCCAGAAGCTGTGAATGCTCCAACACTGAAAAGGTATAGGGTGTCCTGCCTGAGCAGGGGGTTGGACTAGAAGACCTCCAAGGTCCCTTCCAACTCTATTCTATTCTATTCTATTCTATTCTATTCTATTCTATTCTATTCTATTCTATTCTATTCTATTCTATTCTATTCTATTCTATTCTATTCTATTCTATTCTATTCTATTCTCAGACAAAAATGGTTGTCCAATCTCTTTTTAAAAACTTCCTGTGATGGAGACCCCAGAACTTCTGAAGGCAAGGTGATCCACTGATTAATCATTGTGACTGTCAGGAAATTTTTCTCCTTAGTTCCAGGTTGCTTCACTCCTTGATTAGTTTCCATCCGTTGCTTCTTGTCCTGCCTTCACGTTCTTTGGAGAATAGCTTGACCCCCCGTCTTCTTCACGGCAGCACCTCAAACATTGAAACACTGCTATCATGTCACCCCTAGTCCTTCTTTTCACTGAACTAGAAAAGCTATGAAAAATAAGCAGAGGTCCAAGGAGATTCTTTGTGGTTATCAGGTCTTAAGATGTAACCTGTCCACCTCCCTGGAAAGTTGTATGTATTCCTCGGCTTACAACAGTTAGTTTACTGATTGTTCGGAGCACTGAAAAAAGGTGAGTTATGACCGTTTTTCACACTTATGCCCCTTGCAGCATCCCCAGAGTCACGTGATCAAAATTCAGAGGCTTGACAACTGACTCATATGTATGACGGTTGCAGTGTCCCCAGGTCACGTGATTCCCCCTTTGGCAACCTTCTGACAAGCAAAGTCAATGGGGGAAGACAGATTCACTTAGCCACCGGGTTACTAACTTCACACAACTGCAGTGATTCACTTAATAACCAGAGCAAAAGAGGTTGCAAAATGGAGCCGACCTCATTGACCAACTGTCTCACTTAGCAACAGAAACTTTGGGCTGGGAGTTGAAGACTGCATGCCTGAGTCAATCTTGATCATGCTTGCCTAGGACGAAACTCAAGAACAAATAAGAACATAAGAACATAAGAACCTAAGAAGAGCCATGCTGAATCAGGCCAAAGCCCATCGAGTCCAGCATTCTGTGTCACACAGTGGCCCACCAATTGTACATGGGGATCTTGAGCAGAAAGAGAAGGCAAAACCCTCCCTTTCCCTTGACCCCCAACAAATGGTACTCAAGGGAATCCTGCCTGCCTCAACCAACATAGAGGCGGCACATGGACATCCGTTTTAATAACCACCGATACACTTGGCATCCATGAATCTGTCTGACCCTGCCTTGAAGCTGTCAAGGCTGACAGCTGTCACGACCCCTTCTGGAAGTGAATTCCATAAATCAACGACCCTCTGGGTGAAGAAATATTTCCCTTTATTTGTCTTAGACCATACCTAAAACTCTTGGTGTCTGCCCTTTTGGCCACCAGAACTGCCATTTTCTCACGACATCAGAGGACTATTTTTTTATATAAATATTTTTAAGATGTCTTTCCCAGAAGGCCTGAACCTTAATACACTTCCACGAGTGAGAAAACCTTTGTTCTCTGAAGCAGAAGGGCCACTTCCTTGTCACTTCTGCATTTCCAATACTCACAAAAATAGCATGGCCATGAAAGCGGAGCTAATGACTTCCCTGAATACAACCCTCGTCCCCCTCCCAAGGCAGGCAGCTAATTGGCCAAACAGGAACTCTAAAAATGTGGGTGGTTCCTGAGTAGACAATGTGTTGATGATATCCTCGTGATGTAGCAATACATTGACCGTTGTACTACATAACCCAAATCCTTCTTCTTCCTGATGTGAACTTTCTTCTGGTGCAGGGCATTTATTTCTAATGGGTAGTCTAGTGAAAAGAAGGATGATGGGAGATAGAATAGAACAGTATAGCATAGCATAGCATAGCATAGCATAGCATAGCATAGCATAGCATAGCATAGCATAGCATAGCATAGCATAGCATAGCATAGCATAGAATAGAATAGAATAGAATAGAATAGAATAGAATAGAATAGAATAGAATAGAATAGAATAGAATAGAATAGAATAGAATAGAATAGAATAGAAAATGTGGAATGGGATGGGTTGGGATGGGATGGGATGGGAAAGAATAGAATAGAATAGAATAGAATAGAATAGAATAGAATAGAATAGAATAGAATAGAATAGAATAGAATAGAATGGAATGGAATGGAATGGAATGGAATGGAATGGAATGGAATGGAATGGAATGGAATAGAATAGAATAGAATAGAATAGAATAGAATAGAATAGAATAGAATAGAATAGAATAGAATAGAATAGAATATGTGGAATGGGATAGGATAGGATAGGATAGGAAAGGATAGGATAGGAACCCGCGGAAAGGGTTCGCAATTTGGGAGTCCTCCTGGACTCACGGCTGTCTTTAGAGGACCATCTGACGGCCGTGGCCGGGAGGATGTTCTATCAGGTTCGCCTGGTGCACCAGTTGCGTCCCTTCCTAGACCGGGACTCGCTATGCACAGTTACTCATGCCTTCGTCACTTCCAGGCTGGACTACTGTAATGCTCTCTACATGGGGCTCCCCTTGAGGTGCACCCGGAGGCTTCAGCTGGCCCAGAATGCGGCCGTGCGGGTAGTGACCGGAGCGTCATGGCGCTCCCATGTAACATCGCTCCTGCGCGAGCTGCACTGGTTGCCGGTGGCCTTCCGGGTGCGTTTCAAGGTGTTAGTGACCATCTTTAAAATGCTCCATGGCATCGGACCCGGATATTTACAGGACCGCCTTCTGCCAGCAAATACCTCCCGCCGTCCGGTACGCTCCCACAGAGTGGGTCTCCTCAGGGTGCCGTCGGCCAGACAATGTCGGCTGGCGACCCCCAGGGGGAGAGCCTTCTCTGTGGGAGCTCCCACGCTTTGGAACGAGCTCCCCCCCGAACTCCATACGATGACGGAATTGCGTTCCTTCCGTCAAGAATTAAAGACATATTTATTTCGATAAGCCGGCCTGGGATAGTAGCTCCGGTTCCAACAAGGCCATAATTGTTTTTGGGGGATTGAGTTTTTAAGATTATGTATTGGGTTTTTAAATGATTGGGCCAAATTATTTAATCTATTTTTAATAATTTTACTTTTGTATGTTGATGTTTTTAATTGGGCTGTACACCGCCCCGAGTCCTTCGGGAGGGGGGTGGTATAAAAATTGTAAGAAGTAAGAAGAAGTAAGATAGGAAATAATAGAATAGAACGGAACGGAACGGAACGGAACGGAACGGAACGGAACGGAACGGAACGGAACAGAACAGAACAGAACAGAACAGAACAGAACAGAATAGAATAGAATAGAATAGAATAGAATAGAATAGAATAAACAGAATTGGAAGGGACCTTGGAGGTCTTCTAGTCCAACCCCCTGCTGAGGAAACTCTCTAACATTTCAGACAAATGGCCACCCAATCTCTTCATTTCCAACAACTGTTCATTTCTTTGATTTTTTTTAAAAGAAAAGTTAAAGATTGTTTTGTTACAAAAATAAAGATATTAAATTAAACAAATAGAAAAAAAACAGGTAGTGAGACAAACAGCATATAAATTTAATAAATAACGTTACGGAAGGTGCGGGAAGAGTAAGACATAGAAGCAAAGAAATTTGAGGAAGGGGTTAAAAGGAAAAGAAAACAAATCGAGTGTGCCCTATTTAATCCACCTTTCTATACTTTTTTTTTCTTTCCACAACCCATCCTCATGCCCACAACATCCATTCCCCAATCCACTCATTCCCCTTTGGTCCTGTTCCAGATGTTCGCTTCTTTACAAAAACATCATATGTAGGACAACCGCAAAAATGAGAAACCAGTGGGACTGAGAGAGACAGGGGTGACTTCATGAATGTCCACCCTGAGTGACACGTTGATAGGATCTCTCTGTTGTTGCAGGTGTTCTGAAAATTACTCAAGTGAGCAAGCTTTGCCTGTCATTAAATTGACCACAGTGAAGCTACTAGGAGAGTAGGTGTGTTGCAATTGATGCCACCATTGATAAATGTTTTGGTTTTCAACCTAGAGAAAGATGTTAGGAAAATCGTGGGAGGAGATGCACCTTCAGGTAAGCTGATCTTAGCCCCTTTGGGATGCTACAGGTGAGTGACTGAAATAATCTGCAGCCAAATGTCTGTGGAGATTCTCCATCATCGAGGTCATGGTGGTTTTCCAAAAGAGATGTTAGGGTCACCAATGCTTTGACATCTCTTTGGCTGCAGATGTCCCAAAGGTGCTTTTTTTCAAAGAGGCAACTGGACTTTCTTTGTTTTTTTTTCCTCAAAGATGTTTTGCTACCTATCCAAGAAGCTTCTTCAGTTCTGGGTTGACTGAAGTCAGCTGAAGAACTGAAGAAGCTTCTTGGATGAGAAGTGAAATATCCAAGGAAAATCAAAGACAGTCCGGTTGTCTCTTGACAAGAGTAACCAAAGAGATGTCAAAGCATTGGTGACACTAACATCTTAGCCCTCTAGTTGTTCTACTTTGAACTAATGAGAACTTTCTGGCTGTCCTCAAAAGGACAGGGTGAGTAATCCAGCTCAGAAGCTGCCAGATTGTGAAGAACTATGACAAACTATGTTTGAGTTAACTTGTGCCAATAGTAGAGAATATCTGTAGCTCAGGATTGAATTGTGGGGTCTTTGGTGTTCTCTGAGCTTGGTGATTCCCATGCAAACGTCTCATTACCAAATAATTCACTGGCCATATCAGTGAAGCGGTTGAGGTGATGTGCCGGTGTCTGGAGGCTGTGAGGGTTTGGATGGATGTTAACAGATTAAGGCTCAACCCCGATAAGACAGAGTGGCTGTGGGTGATGCCTCCCAAGGACACTTCTATCCGTCCTTCGATTACCCAGGGGGGTGAATCTATAAACCCCTCAGAGAAGGTTCGCAACTTGGGAGTCCTCCGAGATCCACAGCTGACATTGGATCATCATTTGTCGGCAGTGGCGAGGGGGGCATTTGCCCAGGTTCGCCTGGTGCACCAGTTGCGTCCTTACTTGGATCGGGAGTCTCTCCTCACAGTCACACATGCCCTTGTCACCTCGAGGATCGACTACTGCAACGCTCTCTACATGGGGCTACCCTTGAAGAGTGTTCGGAGACTACAATTAGTGCAAAATGCAGCTGAGCGAGCAGTTGTGGGCCTTCCTCGTTGTGCCCACATTTCACCAACTCTCCGCATGCTGCATTGGTTGCCTATTGGTCTCCGAGCCCAATTCAAGGTGTTGGTTATTACCTATAAAGCCCTTCATGGCTTGGGACCAGGATACTTACGGGACCGCCTTCTGCCACATACTTCTCTACGACCGGTGAGAGCGCACAGGGTCGGCCTCCTCCGGGTCCCGTCAGCGAAACAATGTCGTCTGGCGGGCCCTAGGGGGAGGGCATTTTCTGTTGTGGCGCCCACCCTCTGGAACCAACTGCCTCCTGAAGTCCGCGTTTCTCCGACTCTCCTGGCCTTCCGAAAGAATTTAAAAACCTACCTTTGCCGGCAGGCCTGGGGATGATTGTTGATTGTGGTGTGACTGAGGAGTGTGTGTGGGGTTTTTATTTTTAATGTTTTTTGTTCGGATTTAGATTAAATTGTTTTATATATGTGTTGTGAGCCACTCTGAGTCTTCGGAGAGGAGCGGCATACAAATCCGAATAAAATAAATAAATAAAATAAATAATGGCGCTGATGCTGCTACCTCGTTTGGTAATGAAACGTCTCCAAGAAAACCACCAACCTCAGAGAGCACCAGGACCCCATAGTTTAACCCTGATCTACAAATATTCTCTTCCAAAATTGTCTCTGATAGATCAGGAGAAGGTGCTCTGTAGCAAACAGTTCTTCACTTTGGCTTGTGATATGAATGTTAATAACATCCATCTTGAGAACCAGTTTGGTGTAGGCATTAAGACACCAGGCTGGAAACCAGAAGGTTGTGAGTTCTAGTCTTGCCTTAGAAACAAAACTTGGTGAGTGATCTTAGGGCAGGCGTTCTATCTCAGCTCCAGGAAGAAGTCAATGGCAAGCCGCTTCTGAAATCTGGCCAAGAAAATTGCAGGCAGTGATCCAGGAGTCAAGACTAACTTGGAAGTCTCAACCTCCCACAGTTTTATAGCTTTATTATTAAGTTTGTAATTGAACAGAAGGAGATGCTTGAATACTTGAAAATATTATGTAAGTATCAATGTTTTCAGTGCACCAGTTTCTAGGAGTTGCTTCCCAAAAGATTGATTCAAGGACAAGATAAACCTTTATTAAAGGTGTCTGCTCAAATTTTTAGGCTTAGATGGAATCTGCCTTTAAACAGTTTTAAAATCCTGGTTGGATTAAAAAGGCAAAGAGGCTACGCCTAGAAACTTATATCTGAGATAAAAGATGGGTGGGGGGAAGCAAATAAGGAAGGACAAAACAGAGGTATTTAGGACTTGGTTTCAGCCAAACAAAAACAGCAAACCTTCTCTGGGGAAAAAAAATACTGTTAATTCCAGAATGGCTTCAAATTCCTGCGATGGGAAGCAGGAAGTGAAGACGATAAGAAAAACTAAAGAAAGAAGATGGGCCTAAAAACAAACAGCCTGATTTGATTTTGTTTAGCAAGGCCCAGGAGAAACACCCAAAGCTTCTTCTGCCTGAGCATTTTTGAAATTCCAGAGGAGAATTCCAAGGGTGGTCCTGTCTTTCCTCTCTAGAATAATGCTGCTGTTCTGGAGGCCAAACCTTCCTTGGAAGAGTACTGTTTTTCTAAGCCACCCTTCCTTACTTAGCTTCCATATCCCAAAAAAGTAATTATTTTCATTTTTAATTATCCTGGCAGACCGTCCTGGAACCAGCTCAATAAACAACTTGAATCCAAGAATCTGCAGGTCATTGTAGAAAAGCCAAGTAGCAATTATGAGAGAGAGGCTGATCTGTATCTACCACAAGTCCTTGTATAGTGAAAATCCATGTTCCAATTCTCCTGTTATTTAAGGCGTGCAATGAATTTGTGGGGAGGGCCAAGTTTCCATCAATCCCTTATCACAGTAATGAGCAAATTTTGAGATCTGATTGTTCTCCTTTCCAAGCAACCATGGAAGCCTGGACACAGAACCAGAAGGTGAGTTGTGGAAGATGTTACCTGCAGATGACCTCATCCAGTTTGTGAATGAGCAAATGATAGACTAGAACAGGCTTTACGGAGGTTGATGAGAGCAGAAGACAGCGGTAAAAACAGATGGAAGGGATCAAAGAATGTTCTCAGTAGAGCTATGGATTATCAGCAGAGATTAAAATGGTGAGCATTCACCCATGCAATCAATTCAGAATAGAGCTGGAAGGGACCTTGGAGGTCTTCTAGACCAACCCCCGGCTCAAGCAGGAGACCCTATACCATTTCAGACAAGTGGCTGTCCAGTGTCTTCTTAAAAGCTTCCAGTGTTGGAGCATTCACCGCTTCTGGAGGCAGGTTGTTCCACTGGTTAATTGTCCTCCCTGTTAGGAAATTTCTCCTTAGTTCTAAGTTGCTTCTCTCCTTGATTAGTTCCCATCCGTTGCTTCTTGTCCTGCCTTCAGGTGCTTTGGAGAATAGCTTGACTCCCTCTTCTTTGGGGCAGCCCCTGAGATATTGGAAGACTGCTCTCATGTCTCCTCTAGTTCTTCTTTTCTTGATATGCTTTAGCCTCCAGCCCTTTAATCATCTTAGTTGCTCTTCTCTGCACTTTTTCCAAAAACTCAACATATTTTTTGTAATGTGGTGACCAAAACTGGATGCAATATTCAAGGAGTTGGTCTTACAACTAAAGTTTTATAAAATGGTGCTAATACTGCAGGTGATTTTGATTCTATACCTCTGTTTATACAACCAAGGATTGTAGTAGCTTTTTTTGGCTGCAGCTGCACACAGCTGGCTCATGTTTAAGTGATCGTCCACTAGGACTCCAAGGTCCCTTTCGCCCTGACTGTTTTTGAGACAGGTTTTGTCTAATCTGTACTTGTACCTTTGGTTTTTCCTGCCTAAGTGTAAAACTTTGATCACCAGAAGTTAAATCTGATCGGATGGCAACTCGCTAACTAGGAATAGATCTATACCACTGCCAGAGAGAGGCAAGGCAGTGAGACAACAAAAGAGTTTATGACACAATAAGGGGCCAGTCTGGACCAGAATTGCCTGTGTTCAGATGATACGCATACCCATGATAAACCATGGCTTGTTGAAATGTGCCAATTTCATGTGACCCATAATTTATGCTAACACAACCTCCAGTTGGCCTAATCTGTGATTAACTGTGTCTTGTAAATGGAGCTTTTTGGTAGCCTCATCCATTGTATTATGTTACGGCTTAGTGTCTCAAACATAGATAATTACTTAGTACAATAATCCAGTGATTCATAGATGAATTTCTTACGGATTTCAACAGCCATACATGGCTGGGCTGGGGAATTTTGGGAGTTGAAGCCCATACCTCTTAACGTTCCCAAGGCTGGTATATTCTGCCATAGATGAAATCTAGTCTCTTGTCAGGTTGCTGTTGCTAAGTTATTTCAGAGTTAGATCTAAGGTGAATTAACACGTTACCAAACTGGAAGAGATTAGGTACATAATACATTGAATCAGAGGATTAGTGTGGTTAAACGGAGTGAAGTGCTCACCTGAGGAACAGGTAGGTTTATAACATGCATACTGTAGATATAGATTGTAGGCATGATAACATTTGTTGGGAGATGTAAATATAAATAGAGTAACAATATTTTTGTTAGTGAGATTTCTTCACAGCTTATGAATGCCTCTCCTTTTTTGGTATATCAGAATAAAAAAAATTAGTAAAAAAAAATAAGTAGTATATTATTTTCTTATTCCTTTCTCTCTTTTTTCTCTTTTTGGAGTTTTTTTTTTGTCTTTTTTTTTTACTTTTTAAGACACGAGAAATATAAAAGTGTTTAAATACTTAAATGTAATTAACCTTGAGAAAATTCTAACCAGTAAGAATGTTTTGAACATTGTAAGGAAAACAAATTTAAATAATAGTAAAAAAAATAGTTTCTTGAGAAAACTTGTACTTTTTGTGGCAATGGTTGGATCTGAACAAGTTCCTAATTTATGGTTTATTTAGCTAAGCTAACTCTCTCGGTTTATCCATAACCACTGCTCTAAAATATATGCTGTGTTTGTATAACAGGGGTCTTCAAACTTGGCCCTTTTATGACTTGTGGACTTTAACTTCCAGAATTCCTCAGCCAGGCATGATGGCTGAGGAATTCTGGAAGTTGAAGTCCACAAGTCATAAAAGGGCCAAGTTTGAATACCCCTGTTGTATTGTTGTTGTTAAGTTTGAAGTCATGTCCGACCCATCACGACTCCAGGCCTTCCTGTCCTCTACCATCTTCTGGAGTCCATTTAAGCTCACGCCTACTGCTTCAGTGTTATACAATCCCTGTTGTATAACAATCTAAACATAGCAGCCATGTATTAAGCAAGTTGCATTAAACAAACTTGGTCATTTGCTAAAGAATGTTAGGATTTTCCAGGACTATTTAGGACTAATTGTTGGTAATAACTTTATAGTAGTATTATAATCATGCTTTTTTCTATTTTGGGTTTTTTTTTCAAGGGAGGGGAGATGATAGACTTACTCTTAGAAATAGTTTTTAAAAAGGTATCTGGGGCTCTCGATATTCTACTGGTAGGATGTGTTTGTATGATACACTAAACCACGAAGGCGGCAAAGCCAATAACATCTGGCATGTTGCATGAACTCTGTGAATTTTCAAAAGAGAGTTAACTGAATAAGTCAAGTTTGTGGTTGTTGTTAGTTATGAAATCGTGTCTGACTCATCGTGACCCCATGGATAACGTTCCTCCAGGCCTTCCTGTCCTTTACCATCTTCTGGAGTCCATTGAAGCTCACGCCTATTGCTTCAGTGACTCCATCCAGCCCCCTCATTCTCTGTCGTCCCCTTCTTCTCTTGCCCTCAATCTTTCCCAGCGTTAGGCCCTTCTCCAGGGAGTCCTTCCTTCTCATTAGGTGGCCAAAGTACTTGAGTCTCCACTTCAGGATCTGGCCTTCTGAAGAGCAGTCGGGGTTGATCTCCTCTAGGACTGACCAGTTTGATCGCCTTGCAGTCCAGGGGACTCGCAGGAGTCTTCTCCAGCACCAGAGTTCAAAGGCCTCCATTCTTTGGCGCTCAGCCTTTCTTACGGTCCAACTTTCACAGCCATACATTGCAACTGGGAAAACCATGGCCTTGACTATACACACTTTTGTTGGCAGGGTGACGTCTCTGCTTTTTAGTATGCTGTCTAGATTTGCCATAACTCTATAGGAGTCAGAAATCCATTCCAACAGCATACAACGAAATATGATATCCAATCCCATTGGACAAATGTTGAAAAACCTGGGAATTATACTTCTTTTTATTCCAATTGAAACTTCTCCAACTGCTTTCAGTTCTCATCCTAAGCCCCCATTCCTTTTAGAATGGGGTACGGTGAACTGTGTTATAGGACAATGTTTAGTGCAAATATGTTGTGACTTCTCCTGTTTGAGGGAAAGTATTTTGTGGGAAAAAAGCTGGCTGTTCTCCTGGAGTGGGGTGTGGATGTGATCTCCTTCTTAGATATGTTTCTGTTTATATAGTGTATTGTTTGGTTTTGATGCTGATTTTGTTTACTTATCTTGCATTCTGGATTTTTTTTTTAAAAAAAAAAACATTACTTCCTTTCTATTGTGAGCCACTCAGATTCATGCATTGTTCAGCGGTTTTTCCAAAGGTAATTGAAATACCTTTGTATTATATATATTCTCATTACAGGCCCAGAACAATAGTAAAGGGAAAGATAGGCTGAGTTTGCCTAACAATAGGGGTTTTAACAATGTGATGTTGAAATACTTTTATTTGGGGCTGTTGGTTAATTATTGCCGTTTGTACGCCCAGTTTGGACCTCAAGTTGTGGTTCATGCTACCATATCTTAAAGGCATGAAGACAAGTTAGAGCAGGGGTCTTCAACCCTGGCTCTTTTATGACTGGTGGACTTCAACTCCCAGAATTCCTGAGCCAACCATGCTGAGGGGAAAGGGGGAGGTTTCCAAGCTGAGCCATGCTGGCTCAGGAATTCTGGGAGTTGAAGTCCACGAGTCAGAAAGCGGCCTAGGCCTAGGCCAGAGGTAGGCGTCCTTGGCCCTTTTATGACTCGTGGACTTCAACTCCCAGAATTCCTGAACCAGCTATGCTGAGGGAAAAAGGGAGAGGTTTCCAAGCTGAGCCATGTTGGCTCAGGAATTCTGGGAGTTGAAGTCCACGAGTCATAAAAGGGCCAAGTTTGAAGACCCCTGACCTAAACCAATGTTTCCAAAACTTGGCCACTTTAAGACTTGTGGACTTCAACCCCCAGAATTCCTCAGCCTGGCATGCTGGCTGAGGAATTATGGGAGTTGAAGCCCATAAGACATAAAAGGGTCAAGTTTGAAGACCCCTGAGTTAGAGAAAAGCTATTGGAAGGGTAATTCCACTGTTGGCTTAATTTCCATGCTCTTATTTGCTCCACCTAAATAAATACAGAGAACCAATTGTGGTTAAAACATGGAAACTGGGTAATCATGAGTTTGAGTCCTGTCGTAGACACAGAAACCAGCTCAATAGTTCTGGGCCATACTCTTGTTTTCCCTTGACATGTTTTTTTTTCTTTTTTTAAATGCTCAGCATTCAATAAAATGTTCTGTTTGGGATGCACCGTAATTGAATGCAGCTAACAACAATGAGAAGGGATGGAGATAGTTTTGCCTTCCTAATTGTAGTGCAGCATCCATGGAGACCTGGATGCCTTGTTTAAAATAGAGAGCAAACCAAGCATGGTGTCAACTAAGAATGATTGATAGTTTATTTCAAATCCATCCAGCGTGCATCTCTCCAAGTTTTTTTTTTTCCAAAGCAGGCTGATCATTTTGCATGTGGTAATAAATTCCATTTGCTAAAAAAAAAAAAAATTCTGGGCCAAATGTCTATGGCAGGGGTCTTCAAACTTGGCCCTTTGATGACTTGTGGACAACTCCCAGAATTCCTCAGCCAGTGTGACTTCTTCTTCTTTTCCTCCTCCTCCTCCTCCTCCTCCTCCTCCTCCTCCTCCTCCTCCTCCTCCTCCTCCTCCTCCTCCTCCTCCTCCTCCTCCTCCTCCTCCTCCTCTTCTTCTTCTTCTTCTTCTTCTTCTTCTTCTTCTTCTTCTTCTTCTTCTTCTTCTTCTTCTTCTTCTTCTTCTTCTTCTCCTCCTCCTCCTCCTCCTCCTCCTTCTCTTTCTCTTTCTCTTTCTCTTTCTCTATCTCTTTCTCCTTCTCCTTCTCCTTCTCCTTCCCCTTCCTCTTCCTCTTCCTCTTTCTCTTCCTCTTCCTCCTCCTTCCTTTTCCTCTTCCTCTTCCCTCCTCCTCCCAAAAAAAAATGCCCCTGAATTTTATTGTCCTCAGATCTTCTTGAATGAAACAAGGTATTTCCTTTGATAAATCACCAATTTTTCTCTCTATTTGAATGAGACCAGATGCTTCCTTTAATAAATCAAGAAAGAAGTACCCAAATCTGCAGATAATTCAATTACTTTCTTTTCATAGGCAGACCTTCTCTGACCAAATTCTGTGGCTGTGGCTGGTAGAATTAGCCAGTGCATTTGAAAGTGATGACAATTGATCTACACCAGGGGTAGGCAACCATGGCTCTTGTATGACTCGTGGAGTTCAACTCCCAGAATTCCTGAGCTGACACGGGAATTCTGGGAGTTGAAGTCCACGAGTCATAAAAGAGCCAAGGTTTCCTACCCCTAATCTAGAACTAAAACTGCACTCAATTGATGCTTATCTTAACCTTCTGTGGTCAGAGAATTAAGTTTCCCTTGCTAAGGAGTGACTCTGTGTTATGTAAGTTGCAGATTCCACACTGATAGTAAAACATGCTTGGACAGACATTGAATAGTAACTGAGTTGCAGAAAAAAAAATGTACCAATGAAAGAAGAGCTGGCATTCAAACCCAAGCTGTCAGTCATGAATACCACCCCTAAGAAGTGGCAGGCTTCAAATATGTGAACAACCAGTTCTCTGTATGGATGCCACTTCTGGAAGTCCATTCTGGGTTTGGGCAACAAATAATTAGCTACTGGTTCTGCCGAACTGATGCGAACCAGCTGAATCCCACCACTGCCCCTAGGCCAGGGGTAGGCAACCTTGGCTCTTTTATGACTCGTGGACTTCAACTCCCAGAATTCCTCAGCCAGCCATGCTGAGGGGAAAGGGAGAGGTTTCCAAGCTGAGCCATGCAAAAAAAAAAAACTCCAAATAAAATCTATATTAAAATCACCATTTGGCATGGTGGATAATGACACATCTTGTAATTTTGGTAAATTTATGTTATCCCTGTATACAATCTACCCCTATGTGCACGCATACACATATGCCTATGAAGTAAGATTTCTTTTCAGCCAAGACAAATTTTCTGATACTATTCAAAGGCTGCAGAACTGGTATATTCAACACCTTTATCATTTGCGGATTTATACAAACAATCTGACAGCCTTGAATTGGCAGTCTGGCTATTGCGTATGAGGACTTTCTGCCCGGGGGCAAAACCAATCATTTCAATCCATGTTTTGGATAAGGCTACCAAATGTTTGTGCAAGGATTTTCTGCAATTCTGACCTCCTTTGTTTAATCTCAAGCTTGTTGATGGAAGGTTGCTCGTTCTCCTTTCATCCCTAGAGGAAAAAAAAACAAAAAACAAAAGGTATTTCAATCTTTTACGATTTCTTCCATTTTGTGAGTCTTGCTGGGCTAAGGTGGATGTGGTGCTCTAGTACTAGAAAAAGAAGTAGAAGGCATATTGACCAGTCAAAAGAGAATATCATACATCAGATCATAGTGTTGTAAGGGTAGGAATTCAGAATGAAGGATCCCAGGCAGAGGGCATATATAGGGCACCCTCTGGCCCATAAAATCAGCAACACTACTCAAAACCTGGTCTGCTTCTTCTAGATCAGTGGTTCTCAACCTTGGGGCCGCGACCCCATTTGGGGTCGCGAGACCATTTCGCGGGGGTCGCCGGGCACTGCCGGCCGCCATTTTGTTTTTTTTATTTTTATTTTTTCTAATTTTTTTTTAAAAAAATTAATTTTTTTTATTTTTTTTATTTTTTTTGGCACGCGCGTGCCGCGCACGCTCAGATCCGCCCATTGCGCCAGAAAAAATTTTTTTAAAAAAATTTAAAAAAAATTAAAAAAAATTAAAAAAAACAAAATGGCGGCCGCGACGGGCGGATCTGCGCATGCATGGCGCGTGCGATGGGCCGATCTGCGCATGCGCAGATCCGCCCATTGCGGGCCGCCATTTTGTTTTTTTTGTTTTGATTTTTTTTATTTTTTTTTTTTTAAAAATAAAAAAACAAAATGGCGGCCCGCGACGGGCGGATGCGCGCATGCGTGGCGCGTGCGATGGGCCGATCCGCGCATGCACAGATCCGCCCATCGTGGCCGCCATTTTTTTTTTAAAAATTTTAAATTTTTTTTTGCGCGGGCGCGCACACGCGCGCGCCCCCAGTCGGGGTCGCGGCGCGCATGGGCGGGGCAAGTGGGGTCACAACCTCAGAAAGGTTGAGAACCACTGTTCTAGATCAGGGCTTTTCAACCAGTGGTACGGGTACCACTTGTGATACATTGGCACCTGGAAGGGGGTACGCGACCATCCTAGAAAAGTGAAAGCCGGGGAGGGGAACGAGCTGAACCGGTGGCAGCACCACACAAGCCTGAGCGAGAGATGGCTGGAGCTGCAGGGCTGTCAGGGCTCAGCGGAAGCGCCAGGATCAGTGCCGCTTTCCAGCTGATCGGCGCTTCTTCGGGGCTGTCAGGGCTCAGTGAAAGCATCAGGATCAACGCCAGGCTCCAGCTGGAGCTCGGCGCTGATTCTGCTGAACCCTGAAGAAGCACCAATGAGCTGGAAAGCAGCACTGATCCTGGCGCTTCTGCTGAGCCCAGAAGAAGCGCCGATCAGCTGGAATGTTGCAGCATCTCCAGGGTCTTGTGATTTGGCAGATGCTTGGCAACTGATTCATATTTATGACGGTCACCGTGTCCCAAGGTCATGTGAAGTGACCAAAACCTGCTGCAACCACCCAGCAGAGGGGGGGGAAATAAAAACCAAACACCCCCATCCCACCCCTGCTGCCAATCTTCAACAGAAATGCTCACAACAATGAAAACCTTGGACAGGAAGAAGAGCGTTGCCAGGTGGGCAGGCGTCTTGCTCGGCTGTGGCTTGGGGGGCACTTTTTTCAGTGCCATTGTAACTTTGAACAGTCACTAAGCAAACTGTTGTAAGTCGAGGACTACCTGTACTTTATCACTTTTTTTTCCTTTTGGGGGGGGGTCATCAAGTTTTTGACCCCTTGCTAGGCGACTGGTGGTACTCGGATGTTGCCATATCCTAAAAGTGGTACAATGGGTGAAAAGGTTGAAAAGCCCTGTTCTAGATCCAGGGCCATACTACCCTGAACACGCCCAATCTTGTCTAATCTCGGAAGCTAAGCAGGGTCTGGCCTGCTTAGTACTTTGATGGGAGACTGTCTGGGAATGGCAGGTGCTGTAGACTGTTTAATGAAAAGAAGAAGTAGGAATGACATAATAGCAGTGTTCCAATATCTCAGGGGCTACCACAAAGAAGGAGTCAAGCTATTCCCCCAAGGCAGGACAAGAAGCAACAGATGGAAACTGACCAAGGAGAGAGGCAACCTAGAACTAAGGAGAGATTTTCTGACAGCTAGAACAATTAACCAGTGGAACAACCTGCCTCCAGAAGTGGTGAATGCTCCAACACTGGAAGTTTTTAAGAAGAGACTGGATGGCTATTTGTCTGAAATGGTATAGGGTTTCCTGCCTGAGCAGGGGGTTGGACTAGATGACCCCCCGACTCTGTTGTTATTCTGTTGTTCTGTTATTATGAACAAAGGTATGAAGGAAAATGCTTATGTAAAACCTAGACATGCAAACTTATTTGCAATAGTCAATATGTGATGATGAAATTGAAAACAAGGTCTGGGAATTAAGCCTTTGGGAAATAATACCTTCCATAGAAATTAACTCCCACATTTCTTCATGTAACTAACCATGGCAAGGGGGGGAGGAGTGGCTATTATAGCCAAGAAGACCTTTAGTCTACGCAGGCTTGCTGTTTCTGAGATTGCGGGTTGTGAGTTGCTTCTTGTGAAGTTGGACCTAGGGGTTCAGGTGGGCTTGTTGCTTACGTACCTGCCTCCCAGCTGCGTGTCAACAGCCCTGCCTGCGCTACTTGAGGAGGTTGCTGGGCTGGCGGTTGAGTTCCCCAGGCTTATTGTCTTGGGGGACTTAAATCTGCCGTCGCTCGGCGAATCCTCTGGGTTGGCGCAGGAGTTCATGGCCACCATGGCAACCATGAACCTGACTCAGGTAGTTCAGGGTCCGACTCACGAGAGGGGACACACTCCCGACATGGTATTCCTCTCAGAACAGTTGAGCAATGATCTGAATTTAAGGGGCTTAGATATTTTGCCTATGTCATGGTCAGATCATTCTCTGCTGCGGCTTGTTTTTAAGGCTCCACCCCTCCCCTGCAGGGAGGCGGAACCGATTAGGTGGTTCCGCCCCAGACGTCTGATGGATCCAGAGAGTTTTCAGAGGACGCTTGGGGAAATACCGGACTCTCTCATTCACAGTTCGGCAGAGTCCCTGGTTACGGCCTGGAATATGGCTGCGAAGGGGGCTCTTGACCGGATTGCGCCGCTGCGACCTCTCTGTGGTAGCAGACCCAGGAGATCTCCTTGGTTTACTGAGGAACTCAGGGGGATGAAGCGCCAGAAGAGACGCCTAGAGAAGCGATGGAGGAAAAGTAAATCCGTATCTGACCGAACACTTGTAAGATCTTATATCAAGACTTATCAGGTGGCGCTCAAGGCGGCAAGATGCGCGTATCATTCCGCCTTGATTGCATCTGCGGAATCCCGCCCAGCCGCCCTGTTTAGGGTAACTCGCTCCCTCCTTAATCAGGGGGGGGTTGATGCACCCTTGCAGGGTAGTGCTGAGGACTTTAATAAGTTTTTTGCGGATAAAATCGCCCAGATTCGGATGGACCTTGACTCCAATTGGAATGCAGTATCGGCTGATAATGATTCAGTCGAGATGACAGGGACTCGTCTTGATCCTGTTGTGTGGGAGGAGTTTGACCCGGTGGCACCTGATGAAGTCGACAAGGCCATTGGAGCTGTGAGCTCCGCCACCTGTTTATTGGACCCGTGCCCCTCCTGGCTGGTTTCGGCCAGCAGGGAGGTGACGCGGGGCTGGGTTCAGGAGATTGTCAACGCTTCTTTGAGGGAGGGGTCCTTTCCGGCTCCCTGCAAGGAGGCAATTGTGCGCCCCCTCCTCAAGAAGCCTTCCCTGGACCCAGCTGTTTTAAACAACTACCGTCCTGTCTCCAATCTTCCCTTTATAGGGAAGGTTGTTGAGAAGGTGGTGTCACTCCAGCTCCAGCGGTCCTTGGATGAGGCCGATTATCTGGGCCCTCAACAGTCAGGATTCAGGCTCGGCTACTCCACGGAAACTGCTTTGGTCGCGCTGACGGATGATCTCTGGCGGGCCCGGGATAGGGGATTTTCCACTATCCTGGTGCTACTTGACCTCTCAGCGGCTTTCGATACCATTGACCATGGTATCCTTCTGCACCGACTGGGGGGGTTGGGGGTTGGGGGCACTGTTTTGCAGTGGTTCACCTCCTACCTCACTGGTCGGTCACAGTCGGTGTTGGCGGGGGGTCAGAGGTCGACCCCTAGGTTCCTCCCTTGTGGGGTCCCTCAGGGATCGGTCCTCTCCCCTCTGCTGTTTAATATCTACATGAAACCACTGGGTGAGATCATCCGACAACACGGGGTGAGATATCATCAGTATGCTGATGATACCCAGCTTTACATCTCCACCCCGTGTCATTTCAGTGAAGCAGCGGAAGTGATGTGCCGATGTCTGGAGGCTGTTAGGGTTTGGATGGGTGCCAACAGGCTCAAACTCAACCCCGACAAGACGGAGTGGCTATGGGTTCTGCCTCCCAAAGATAATTCAATCTATCCGTCCATCAGCCTGGGGGGGGAGCTTTTGACCCCCTCGGAGAAGGTCCGCAACTTGGGCGTCCTCCTCGATCCACAGCTAAACTTGGAACATCATTTTTCGGCTGTGGCGAGGAGGACATTTGCCCAGGTTCGCCTGGTGCACCAGTTGCGGCCCTATTTGGACCGGGAGTCTCTGCTCACAGTCACTCATGCCCTTATCACCTCGAGGCTCGACTACTGCAATGCTCTCTACTTGGGGCTACCTTTGAAAAACGTTCGGAAACTTCAGGTAATGCAGAATGCAGCCGCGCGAGCAGTGTTGGGCCTGCCCAGAAATGCCCACATCTCAGCATCACTCCGTGAGCTGCATTGGCTGCCTATTGGTCTCCGAACGCAATTCAAAGTGTTGGTTATGACCTATAAAGCCCTACATGGCATCGGACCAGGTTACTTACGAGACCGCCTGCTGCCTCACGAAACCCAGCGACCGGTTAGGGCCCACAGAGTCGGCCTTCTCCAGGTCCCGTCGGCTAGACAGTGTCGCCTGGCGGGGCCTAGGGGAAGGGCCTTTTCTGTTGCGGCCCCGGCCCTCTGGAATCAACTCCCCCCGGAGATCCGTATCGCCCCCACCCTCTCCGCCTTTCGTAAACTACTAAAGACCCATCTCTGCCGGCAGGCCTGGGGCGGTTGAAATCTTGCCCCTAGCCAGTGTATGTCTGTGTGTATGTTTGCTGAATGAATGGTTCTTAATTTAGGGGTTCTTCTTTTTATATATTTATTTTTATAAATGTACTATTTAGTTTGTATTAGATTTCTATTTATGCTGTAAGCCGCCCTGAGTTCCCGGAATAGGGCGGCATAGAAATTTAATAAATAAATAAATAAATAAATAATAAATAAATAAATATGTCATATTAGTAAGACACAGTGATTTTTCCTTTACAGAAATTTATCCTTAGTTCTAGGTTGATTCTCTCCTTGATCGGTTTCCACCCTTCCACTATTCTCCAAAACACCAGAGGGCAGGACAAGAAACATGGTTGGAAACTGACCAAAGAGACAAACAACCTGGAATTAAGGAGAACATTCCTAAAAGAGGGAGCAATCAACCAGTGGAACAGCTTGCCTCCGGACAGTTAGAATAATTGTGGAATGTCTTGTCTTCAGAAGTTGTAGGTACTCCATCACTGGAAGCTATCAAAAAGAGACTTGGCAACAGTTTGTCTGAAATGATATAGGGTCATCTGCTCAAGCAGGGGGTTCGACTAGAAGACCTCCAAGATCCCTTCCAACTCTGTTATTCTATGTTCTTTGTGACATGATAGAAGTATTCCAGTATTTGAGGGGCTGCCACAAAGACGAGGGCATCAAACTATTCTCCAAAGCACCAGAGGACAGGACAAGAAACAGTGGTTGGAAAATGATGAAAGAGAGAAGCAATCTGGAATTAAGGAGAAACTTCCTAACAGTGAGGACAATTCACCAGTGGAGCAGCTTGCCTTCAGAAATCTGGAGGCTTTTAAGAAGAGACTGGACAGTCACTTGTCTGAGATGGTATTGGTTCTCCTGCTTGAGCGGGGGGCTGGACTAGAAGATCTCCAAGGTCCCTCCCAGATTCTATTCTGTTCTGTTCCGTTTCGTTCTGTTCCATTCCATAGTGGAGCACTGCTATTATGTCGCCCCTGGTCTTTCTTTTCACTAGTCTAGACAAATCCAATTCCTGCAGGAATTAAAAAGGATTCAAAGTGTTGGTTATGACCTATAAAGCCCTTTATGGCAATGGACCAGGATACTTGCGGGACCGTCTTCTGCCTCATGAATCCCAGCGACCGGTTAGGGCGCATAGGGTTGGCCTCCTACGGGTCCCGTCTGTTAGACAATGTCGTCAGGCAGGGCCTAGGGCAAGGGCCTTCTCCGTTGCTGCCCCAGCCCTCTGGAACCAGCTTCCCTCAGAGATTCGTACTGCTTCCTCCCTCCTAGCTTTCCGTAAATTGCTGAAGACACATCTATGCCGACAGGCTTGGGGCATATGAGCTGTGCTCTGCCCCTCGGCCCTAGGAGTGTCCCTCCATCGGCGACTGCGAGCTGATTGTGTTTGTATGTGGTGTGAGTGTGGTTAATTTTTAAAGTTTTTATTGTATTCTTGTTGTGAGCCGCCCTGGGTCTTCGGAGAAGGGCGGCATATAAGTCTGAATAAACTAAACTAAACTAAACTAAACTAAACTAAACTAATTTGATTCAATTCAAGCAATTGAATCAATTTAGGGAATTTAGGGAATGGAAAAGGAAGAACAGATACCAGATGAGGCAGAGAAAACAGGCATTGTGAAAAGAAACAAGAGTCAAGGCATTCTGTTGTCACATTTAAAAAAAAAAACAACGATTAAGGGATTTTGTCCAAAGGTCTATGAGGCAACAGGGAAATGTTTGCTAGTTCCTCTTTTCTTTTCTGGCTAATTTCTACCAGCAATCAGCAGTTGTAGAAATGTTTCCTTAAATGAACCTATCCAATTACAGAAGAATACTGTAGGTGGAGAGATATTGTGCAAATATTGCTAATGTTTAAGGCCGACCTAATTTGTTCTTTTTTAGAATATTTGTTGTTGTTGTTGTTAGTTGTGAAGTCGTGTCCGACCCATCGCAACTCCATGGACAATGTTC